>WOXC01008417.1:0-219569 GCA_011680675.1 Gymnobelideus leadbeateri | reverse complement strand
CTGAAACTAAACTAATAAATTAAAAAAAAAAAAAAAAAAAAAAACATCATGGAACAGTAGAAAGGTAACCTGCAGGCCGCAACCAGGGTCACTCGTTGGCCAAGTGCTCATGGTCATCTTCTCATGTTGGGCAATAGAGGGATAACAAGAACCAGAGGGGCAACAAAAATAGATGGGGGCCTTTCCATGTGATTGAGTCACCTCCTAGGCTTGATCACCATAACAAAGAAAAAACAAGAGTGGAGGTCCTCTAGTTAACTTCCTATGATTAAACAAGTGAACTTGCAATCTACATGTTAACAGCTCTAGGGCTTAATATTTAGAACTTATAATCACTAACACTATGGAATCATATCAAACTGACTAATAATGATTGGAATAAAATAGGGGTCCAATTAATCACAGACTGTGAGACCATGAGCTAAGAACTTAATTAAGCTGCATCTTTGAAATGAAGATGGATTATACACTGTCATTTCTTCCTAAATACCTACATAATAGTAATAATAACTAGCATTTATATAATGCCTACTATGTGTTACTAAAGCACTAAGCATTCTAAAAATGTCTCATTGATCCTCACAACAATCCTGTCAAGTATTCGTATGTTATAGATGAGAAGACTGAGGCTAACAGAAGTTAATTGACTTGTCCAAGGTTACACAGCTAGTAATTGTCTGAGATTATATTTGAACTCAGGTCTTCCTGACACCAGATCATGCACTCTGTCCACTTTGTCACCCTCATTTATTCCTAAAAATATTACAAAAGTTGATTCCAATCAACTTTCACTCTTCTGTTGAATTTATCATTTCAGAGATATTTTCTTTTAATTTTTGCTTGATCTTTGATTGGCAGAGACATGATAACACCTAAGAGAAGGAAACAGAGTGACAATAGAGTGGACTGCCCATCTAACTGATAATCAGGAGAGGTAGTATCCAGTCCTAACTCTGACACCAGCCCACTGAGAGGCCTTAGGTAAGTCACATGCCTTCTAGGTTCTTCTCTGTGTACTTATAATATGTATAGGTTTCACTGGACAAGCTCTAAGGTCCTTTCTAGTCCTACCATTTTATGTTCTAAGGTTCATTCTAATTCTGATGTTCTAAGTTCTAAGAGTCTCTGGAGTCTCCTACCAATCTATGTTATAAGGTTCATCATCATTCTGCCATTCTCTGTTCTCAACTCCCTTCTATCCCTTCCATTTTATGTTCCAAGACTCATTCTAATTCTGATGTTCTAGGTAGTCTCTGGACTCTCCTACCAATCTATTTTCTAAGGTTCATCATCATTCTGCCATTCTCTGTTCTCTGTTCTCAGGTCCCTTCTAGCTCTCTATAGGTCTCAGGATTCTTAGATGGTTTGCCTCTGAAGGCTCTTGAGAAGAAAGTGCTTTGCAAATTTTAAGACGACATAAAATGAGAACTAATCTTGCTTTTCAGCAAGGTCCCATTTTGCTCAATGTGAAGGCAGAGAGGCTAACTCAGTGAGACAATTCAGGCCGGTGGGCAGAGCAGTAGAATTGGAATCAGCCCAGTGTTTGAATCCCAGCCCTGCCTCTAACTTACTCTAGGTCATTGGATGAACCATTCTCTTGGCTCTGTTTCCTCATCCATAAAATGAAGGTACCATGCTACATGATCTCTAAGGCTGCTTCTAGGTTTCATATCACCTAATTCTATTACCACTAGCATCTTCTATTCAGCAGGGCAGAGGCATGAAAGCTTCCCTTCCCTCAGGCACCTGGCAAAGATGTTGCTTTACACTTGATGGTCCTGGCTGGGAAACAACCCAAGTCTCATCCAGCTCATTATGCAATTTCTGCAATCAGGGTTAGTATTATTAACATTATTATTAAAGTTAGTCATTTTGAAAATATTAGTCCCACCCGTTGCCAGCATTATGCTCTGTACACCAAAAACTGCAAAATTAAGAAAGGGATATTCATGTTCATTTCCCCAAGGGCATCAAGTAATGTGTATGTGCATGCACACACACACTCCAACATCTTTCTTGGTATATTTAAATATAACCTTTCACATTTACGTCCAAAAACCCTCCAGGGTTGGGTTTGTTTGGGAGGGGGAGTAGAGTTTAGGGGAAGGGAGTCTGAACTTGTGGTTCCAAAAGTATATGGATCTCCCAGTGTGGAAACTCTCTCCAACAATACAGCTCAGCAATTCTTTTCTAATTTATGGTCTTGTAGAGTTGCCTGGAGCACTGCAAATTTAAATCTTCTACTCCTGCCCCCATCGTCATGCAGCTAGTCTGTGTAGGAGGCATGATTTGAACACAGACCTTCCTGACTCCCACTACAGCATGCTGACTTACAAACCCCCCTGTTTTGTTTTATGATTTCATTGCAATGAGGAATTTCCAGTGAGGAAATTTATGTCCCCTTTAAGGACAGAATAGAATAGGATGGAATGTGCTTTGCAACTTCCAAATTTAGAGAGTTTTATTTCAAGAGCTAATTCACTTCTAGGGATGAGTGGTCCAAAGAACTGCATCCATGTCAATATCAATGATGTCACTGATAGATTACATAGCATTTGTACAGTCTCACAGCCAGTATGTGTCAAAGGCAGGGCTTGAGCCCAGTTTTTTCTGAATTCTGAGACCAGCTACCCATCTATCATACTAAGATGGCTCCCTACACTCTAATTAAAAAGTTCTAATTTGTCTGCCTGATTGGAGAGGCAGTAGTGTACAGAGACAGCCTGGAAGCTGAGACCACCAGGGTTCAAGGATCTCCTCTGACCTATGCTAGCTCTGTGCCCCTGGGTACAACATTTAACCCTTTGGTCCACTAAGCAACTTTCAAAGATACTAAGCTGCCAATAATGTGCTGACTTGTATTGATTAAGGAAATTTCATTTTCAAGGAATTCCTTAGACTAATGAAATCACAGGTCCATCCCTGAGTTCCCTGGGTTCTAGTTCAAAGAACATACTACCTTGGGTTCAAGTCTTAACTCAGTTTGCTGGGACTTAGTTTCTTCAACTCTGAAAAGGGTTGGACAAATCATTTAATATTTCTAGACCTCCATTTTCTCTAAAATGAAAACAATAGAGTAAATGACTTTTAATGTCTATGAATTGTTGACTTCTAATGTTCCTTCCAGGACCAAATCCTATGATTCTTTGACCCCAAATATGGCTAGATAATTTCTAAAGGCTTTTCTAATTCTAAAGGTCAGTGATTTCAGCATTGCTACCTTATGGCCAGAAACACCTCACTTCCAATGTTCCCCAATTCTGCCTGTTGAAAGCTGTTGCTTTCACTCCCACATTGGTGTCCTAAAAAGTCCAGTGTTCAAACCAGAGAACCAAGGAACCAGGAAACAAAACAACCCACAACCCAAAGGGAGAGCTGTGGTCACAAAGCCAGTGTTCCTCCCTGGAACCTCACCCTATCTCCCTCCCCCACCTCAAATCACTGAAGATAAAGGTCATCCAAGTTGGTGGCCTACTGGCTCCATGCCAGGTGAGTAAGGAACCCTCATCTAGGAGGCCAGCTGGGCCATTGTCTGATTTCTCCAAATAGGAAGACTGCTGCTGAGTCTTACAAAACAGGCCTCTGCCACCCAGTAAGCAAATCGAAAGCCAAGAACAAAATGACATTTTTTGCCAGTTGGCCTTATAACTTGAAATGGCCCTGTGCCAGCGGCTACTAATTGGTTATTTGCAATGAGATGGAAAACAACGTTGCTGATGTGAATGCAGTTATTATTTGGACCATTCACCCCCAGAATTGAATTAGTCTCTGCTGTAAAAGTCAGCCCTGCCCACCATCTATATATTCACCCCAGTTTCTTTAAGGCCAAATGGGTGAGAGTGACTTACTCAGAATGAAGGGGAAAAACAGCTTTGATGGGCAGCTAAATTGAGGCAGGAAGGAGAATTGGATGGGTTTAGTTGTTTGTTGGGTTTTTTTTCTAATTTCTCATCTTTCTGATGGAAGTTGCGACTTCCTGAGAGTTTATAAAATCTAGGACTTTCTCACACCATTGTCATGTAATCTTCACCTATAAAACAAGGGACTGGAGTAGATTGCTCTTTCTCATACAGAACATTACTGTATCTCCCCCATGCCTTTACACAAGCTACCCCTACCCCCTTTCCTGGAATGCTCCCCCTTAGAATTTCTAACTCCTTTCAAGGCTCTGCTCAAGGGACACCCCTTACTTAAGGCCTTTGCTGATCTTTTCCTATCCTTAAAATTTATTGTAATTCAGTCATTTCAGTCATATCTGACTCTTTGTGACCCCATTTTGGGAGTTTTCTTGGCAAAGACACTAAAGTGATTTGTCATGTCCTTCTCTAGCTCATTTTACAGATAAGGAAACTGAGGAAAACTGGGTTAAGTGACTTGTCCAGGGTCACACAGCTAGTAAGTGTCTGAGGCCAGATTTGAACTTAGGAAGATTAGTCTTCCTGATTCTAAGCCCAGTGTTCTATCCACTGTGCCACCTGGCTGCCCTGTCTTTAATGCTACCCCCCCCCACACACACACACACACACACTCTCGCATACGCACATGCACACTCATAAATTTTCTACTTTGTATATATTTTCTTATCTGAGAATCTGTTATTGCCCCCACTAGAACATAAACTTCTTGAAAACAGGGACTGCCTTTGTGCCTCCTACCACCTACACTGCACTAGGAGGCACTTAGTAGGCATTTAATAAGGACTTCCTGAATGCAACTGAATCTCTAAGATCCTGTCCTGCCCTAAACAGGATACTATGATCCTCCAAAACCTCCGAATCCTTTCCCTTATAGCAGGCGGTTAGGCTTGACAGCAGAATGAATTCTAGACCAGCAGAGACACAGAGCATGGCAGAAATCTGCTGATACGTGAATCAGTTGATTTGGGTTCAGGTGTCCCCTGGAGATTGGTCCTAGCATCTGCATGTTTTATCAGTTTCTTCTTCTATATAATTAGGATAACACCTGGCCTTCCCATCCCCTAAAGATGCTATAAAGTACCAAATATGAGCTAGTATCATGTGCCTCAGTTTTAGCTAACGTTTTGGTCAGTTCTTCATAGACAGACCTCATTGATGTGATCAGAGTAGAAACAGCCCTAGTTTTCTCTGATTCAGTGGGACTTTTTTTGTTTGTTGTTTGTTTTGGTTTTGGTTGGATTTTTTCCCTTAGGAGGAAGGCTAAGAGGTTATAGTGAGACACAGAATCTGAGGAGCTTTAGAAACTAGATGCCACATAAATGTTGAGCTATGGTAGGAAGGTATTAACCACTTCACTAACAGAGGTTTATTATCTCTCTGGATCACCTCTATAATGCCAATGTTGGGAATACAGGACTAACAGCTGAATTGCACAAAGACTAGTGTTTAATATAGGACAATGGGACATAGTGAGAAAAGACTTGGAACTCCAACACAAGAATTGGAATTCCCCACTCTGCCATATGGGTCAATCAGTCAAGAAACATTTATATAGCACCTACTATGTGCCAAGCATTGTGTTAAGTGTTAGGTAACCTTGGGCAAATTACCTTCATCTACAATCTGAGAAGCATATTGGCAAAGTACATGGAGCACTGACTTCGGAATGTGAACCCAAGTTCACTTTCCACCTATGTGATTTTGGAGAAGTAATTTTTTTTTTTTTTAAGCAATTGGGGTTAAGTAACTTGCTCAAGGTTACACGGCTAGTCATTATTTATGCGTGGGTGCTCATTTTCTGAGGCCGGATCTGATCTCGGGTCATCCCAACTCCGAGGCCGGCACTCTTACTCACTGCGCCACCTAGCCGCCCCTTTAGGGCAATTGGGGTTAAGTAACTTGCCCAAGGTTACACGGCTAGGTTTTTGTTTGTGCGGATTAAGTGTCGGAGGCCGGCTCCGAACTCAGGTCCTTCTGATTCCAGGGCCGGCGCTCTATTCACTGCGCCACCTAGCCGCCCCTGGAGAAGTAATTTTAATTCTTTGAACCACAGTCTCCTCATTTTTGAAATGAGGGGATATGCCCAAAGAGATTATGCACGTGAGAGGAGGACCCACAGGTACAAAAATATTTACAGCAGCTCTTTTTGTGGTGCCAAAGAATCGGAAATCAAGGGGATGCCCATCGAGTGAGGAATGGCTAAACAAGTTGTAGCATATGAATGTGATGGAATACTATTGTGCTAGAGGAGCAGACAGACTTCAAAATAACCTGGAGAGACTTATATAAACTGATGAGGGGAGCAGAACCAGGAGAACATTGTACACAATTACAGACACAATGTGTGAAGACTAACCTTGATAGACTGGGCTCCTCTCAGCAATGCAAGGCTATAAGACAACTCCAAAGGACTCATGATGGAAAGGGATATCCACATCTCTCTTTTTTGTTTTGTTTCTTCTTCCTTGTTATTCATTACATTGGCTATAATTCTTCTTTACAACTTGTTTAATGTTTAATGTGAAGGTATATGTAGAACCTATATCGGATTGCATGCTGCCTTGGGGGTGAGGGGGTGAAGAGAGGGAGGGGGAGAAAATTTGGAACTCAAAAACTTGTGGAACTGAATGTTGTAAACTAATAGTAAATAACTTTTTTAAAATGTTTAAAAATAAATGACTGATGATAAAAATGAAAGAATGTGAATTATATGACTTCTAAAATACTTTCTGCTCTAAATCTATGGTTTTATAGTAAGTGTGTGAAACCAGTTTTCCTCCTTGTTGCCAGACTAATTTATATAATAACATTTCTCAAGCTAATGCAATTAGAAATCACTATCACTATGTCATCTACTGGCTCTTGCTCTTTGGTATATAATAAGGCAGAGAGTTCTCTATCTCCAACACTGGCATCTTTCATGTTTTGGGCCCAAATCTCCAGTTACCTATATAATATTTCCACCTAGAAGTCACAGAAGCAGCTCAAACTTAGCATATCTAAAGTAGAACTTGATAGCAAATCCCTTTAAGTTGCTTCTCTTTCTGAAATTGTACTATTTACCAATGGAGTTTAATTGCCCAAATTAGCCTAGCACTAATGAGGGAAATGGGCTCCACATGATTTGCTACAGAACCACCTCATTCACTTGGTCTCCCACATTTGAAATGTGGGTGTTTTCCTTGTCTCTTCCCCCTTCCCCACCTCTATCCAATTGGTTACTAAGTCCCATTGATTCCACTTCTGCTTTATCTCCAGTGTCTTAATTCTCACCAGAGGGTTAGGGTTAGGAACAAAAGGAGGGATCCTGGAAAGTTTCCTGGAGGAGGAGGCAACATTCGATTTGGGCTTTACAGGGTTGTTATAAGAATGTAAATTTTTAAGATCTTCCCTGCCCCTCCCTTAAGTGCACCTGGAGCCTGTGGTGGGAGGCTTGTTTTTCAGGAACGACCACACCTTGGTGCTTTGTGATTGGGCAGTGGGTCAAGAAGATCCTTACATTCTCTGACCCAGGAGAAGGCTAAATAAACCCTGATGTGAGACCTTGTTTTAGGGCTCACTTTGAGAAGTGTTGTGTGATTTGACCAGATGAGACTCTGGGCAGTTGTTGAGAGTCCCCCCGGCTTTGAAAAACCCAGATGTTGATACTTCCCTCTCCGGTAACTGTAATTTGATAGGGATGTAATGGTTGGACAGTTGGAAGCTTGTCTGCTTGAAATATTTCTGTCTGTATACTCTGAAGTCCCGGGTACTGACCTTTTTCCCCGAACTAGGCAAATGATATGTTTGATTGATTAAAATAAGCTTGTTAACCCATTTTTGAGTTGTTTTCCTTTAAAAAAGCAGATCTAAGAACCTGTTTTGGCAGCCACCACGGGTATGCTAAGGTGCTTGCTGCAACAAGGTTGTGTAGGAATTTAGTAAGTTAATGCAGGTGGGATTAGGAGTTCAAGAAAAGATGTTTCAGGCATCAAGAATAAGGTGAAAAAAGTGTATAGGCTTGAAAGTAGAGTCCATGGGGGGCATAAAATTCCGAATTTGGTTAGAGCATAGAATGCTGGAATATTAATTAAAATGTGTCTGGAAAGGGAGTTAATAGCATCTGTTTCCTACCACACAACCTAATAGGATAATTCTTGGAATTATGATGAAGAATATCTCAGAGCTCTCTTCTCCTCTCCATAATTGATTAAAGTCGGGTAGAGAAGTAGAGATAGAGCTAAGAGCTTCTAAGAAGAAGCCACCAAGGCAGATAGTTCAACTAGGAGATGTGGAAACTTTGCATTCTTTCCATATTAAGGGAATAGGTTGGGAAAATAAGTGAGCATGTTAGTGTAGCACCTGAGACACACCCTTTTGAGATGTGGGACACCCCCCCCCCCCAGGAAAGCTAACTAAGGATCAACATACTCTAGGGAACTAAAAAAAAAAATAGTGCATTAGTTCCTATTACCATGCTTATACTTACTAGTCAGCCAGAGAATACAATTATTTCAAAGCAAAGGTATTTAATAAAATAGAGTTTTAGCAAGAAAGGGATTAAAGGAATATTTCACTCTTAAACTTGGAGTGCACTCTCCCACAAATATACACAATATCAATGAGAATAGTGAATACACCTATGGAGGACAAATGAAAGCACTTGAGAAGCATTGTGACACATGAAGGGACAAGCCATGCCTCTGCTGCTACAGGCCCACTGATGTCTCCTGGGACAGTCATCACACTGCTCCTTCTAAGCCTGCTCCACTAGTATTATGTGGTGTGAAGTCTCTGCCAGGCATGTGGTCTCTGATAGATAAGTGGACGAGGCATGTAATCTCTGCCTGGTGGTGTTTCCTGCAGGTCTCTCATAATTGCATGCCTCCAGTAATCTCTGGGCTTTTTCTGTCTATTCCCAGTTTGGGGACTTCCTCTCTCCCATGTACCTCTTAACCCTGTCAGTTCCTGTCAGCTGAGAAGTAGTAACTAGAAAGCCTCTTCTTGAAAATGATGGGTTTTCACTCCTTTCATCACAGCTAAAGATATGAGGCCCCAAGAGCCAAACCCAGGGCAAGTGTTCCCAGGACAGAAATAAATCTATTTTTAATACCTCTTCCTTACTCATTAGAAACTGAACTTATGCACAAATCCATCCCAAGTTTCTGACTTAGGGTTAGAAAGTCTTTGTAACTCCTTAAATTCTGCTTAGCAAACTGCACCCCTTTTAAGGTCATTTCAGAGGCTGCAGTTTCAATAAACTGATGAGGGTTGTCTGATTCTGAGGCCACTTACTCCCCCTCCATGACACCATCATTTTCTCAACCATGAAATACCTAACATTTGAACATACAGTCTGTGGTTGAAAACCTACAGTAATTGGGGAAACTTCATTTCCTCAGAAAGCAGCATATCCCACTTTGGAATGGGAGGAATGTCAAAAAGAGGAAATTTTCCCTTAGTTTAAATAGAAATATATCTCTAAACTTCTATCCACTGCTCTTAGATCTTCCATCTAGGGCAAAGTATATACTCACAGGGTCAGCTAGTTGGCACAGTGGATAAAGCTTTGGGTCTGAAGTCAGGAAAACTCCTCTTCCTGAGTTCAAGTCCATCCAGAAACACTTACTAGCTTAGTGACCTTGGGCAAGTCATTTAACTCTGTCTCAGTTTCCCCATCTACAAAATGGGCCAGAGAAGGAAATGGGAAACCAGTCCAGTATCCCTAACAAATGGGGTTGTGAAGAATCAGATCCTACAATCCAGCAGTTAATGAGTATAGTAATCTATTGCTTGATAAACCCAAAGATCCCAGTTTTGGGGGAAAGAATGCACTATTTGACAAAAACTTCTGGGAAAACTGGAATATAGTATGGCAGAAACTGGGCATAGACCATTATCTAACACCAAACACCAAAATCAAGTCTAAATGGGTGCATGATCTAGGTATAAAAGATGATACTGTAAGCAATCTGGGAAAGCAAGGAATAGTTTACCTGTCAAATTTGTGGAGAGGGGAAGACTTTAGGACCAAACAAAAATTAGAGAGCATTATAAAATGCAAAATGGATCATTTTGATTACATTAAATTGAAAAGCTTCTGTACAAACAAAGCCAATGTAACCAAGATCAAGAGGGAGGTGTGAAATTGGGAAAGAATTTTTACAACCTATGTCCCTGATAAAGGACTCATTTCTAAAATATACAGAGAATTAAGTCATATCTATAAGAAGACAAGTCTTCCACCGATTGATAAATGGTCAAAGGATATGGACAGGCAGTTTTCAGAGAAAGAAATTAAAGATATCTATAAGCATATGAAGAAATGCTCCAAATCACTACTGATTAGAGAAATGCAAATCAAAACAACTCTGAGGTACCACATCTCTCCCATCAGATTGGCTAAGATGACAAAACAGGAAAAGGACAAATGCTGGAGAGGATGTAGGCAAATTGGAACACTAATGCATTGCTGGTGCAGTTGTGAACTTATCCAACCATTCTGGAGAGCAATCTGGAATTATGCCCAAAGTGCTATAAATAATTTCATACCCTTTGACCCAGCAATATCACTTCTAGGGTTATATCCCAAAGAGATCATAGAAGTGGGAGGAAGACCCATATGTACAAAAATGTTTATAGCAGCTCTTTTCGTGGTTTCAAAGAATTGGAAATTAAAGGGGTGCCCATCAATTGGGGAATGGCTAAACAAGTTGTGGTATATGCATGTAATGAAATACTATTGTGCTATAAGAAACAATAAGGAGACAGTTTTCATATTTACCTCGAGAGGCTTATACAAACTGATGCTAAGTGAGAAGAGTAGAACCAGGAGAAATTTGTATACAATCACAGACACAACATATGCGTGATGACCAGCTATGACAGACTGGACAGACAATCCCAAAAGATTCATGAAGGAGAGAAATGTGACATCCAGAGAAATAACTAAAAAGAACTGAGCTTGAATCCTGATGGAAGCAAACTAATTGATCTTTTTCTTTTCGTTTGGTTTTATTTCTTCTTTACCATTTTTCATCCCATCTAGTACAATTCGCCTTTGTAACTTGACTAATGTCTAATGTGAAAGTATTTGCAGATCCTATACTGGACTATATGCCGTTGTGGGAGGTAGGGGGAGGGAGGGAAGGGAAATTTGAAACTCAAGGAATTAAATCTTGTAAACTAAAAATAAATAAATTAAATTAAATTTAAAAAAAAGAATCAGATCCTACTGAAATGACTGAACAAGAAAATAGAATCGTAGAGCTTGAACTGGAAGGGGCATTTGATATTATTGAGTCCAACCCCATCATTTTACAGATAGAGAAATTGAGACTCCCCCAAGGTCATGCAGATAATAAGTGGCAGAGACAAAATTTGAACTCAAGTACTGGGCCTCCAAGAAAAAAAAAAAACAAACAAATCCCTCTTCCCTATGCCACTCTGCAACTACCTGGTGACTTGCCACCATATTTCTAACATTTGCTGATCCTATGAGGTTAATTTTTTATCATTGAATTTGGAGTCAAAAGACCTGAGTTCAAATAACACCTCTACTAAGTACCAACTGAGTGACTTGGGGCAAGTTGCTTTCCCTCCTTAAGGTTCAGCTTCCTTCTCTACATAGGGGTGGACAAGATGGCGCCTGGGGTCCTTTCCAGCTCTCCATTCTATGCACCACAGACAGATTTGCCATTAACACACTTAGAGGTAGCCAGTTGGGTGGTTCATGCTGTTTTCTGAGCTTGGCCCCAGGAACCAATGCCAACTCCATTCTGTATAAATAATTAACAGCATCATGATGTCCAGCTTCCTACATGCCTTGCAATGGTAGAATACAAGTTAAACATGCTCCCATTGTTTCACTACTTGCCTTGTTAACTCAATCCAGACTCTGTGTTCCACCAAGTTATCATGTTCTTAGGAGTCATGAAATCCCAGCATCCCTTAGTCCCTCTTACTGTCTCAGCATGGAACAGAAAATGAGCTGTAAAAATTAGAGGTTGCTTTAATTGAATTACTTTCCTAATGGTCCTTGTTCTCCAAGAACTGCTTACCCCCTCATATGCCAAAGAGTCTTTTGTTGTTTAGTTTAAAACCAGTTGATGTAAGTTGGATGAATATCAAATATTATACTAATATAGTAGAAAGGCAATTGGAGAAAAGAGTCTGTGAAAGACAAACACCGAGGGTGGAAGAAGACACTGAGATCTACTGCCAGACTAAAGTCTGGAAACAAAATTTTTAAAGTATTTTAGTGGGGTTTCTTTTCCCTCCTAATGATTGTTTACAACTTTTATGCCTTAGGTTTTGATCTTTTCATATATTTAAATGCTGGTTTTATAAGCCGTGTTCTCTGTGATGTGCTTTTCCCAAAACCCTTTCTCATGCTTTTTTTTTCCTTTGCAGAAATGTCTACTCAAGGGACCCCAGCAAGGAGGTGGGGTGAGGCTGGGATTTATTCCTCTGACTTTTAAGTGCTCATTTCTGAAGCCCCTTTTTGTCCATACCATGTGGTTCTTTCTCCCATAGCTTGCTGTCCCTCAGCCCTCTTCCCTCTTTGCCTCCTGTTAATATTCAACAGAAAAGAATTGTTCTTCATAGCCCTCATTTGCTGTCTTCTGAAGTTCCATTTCCTGTAACTCAACTCCCAATACCCCCTCGTATAGCTTAGTTCTTTGCTGGCTCCCGTAATTCTACTCCTGTCCAGCAGAAACCATCTGCTACTTTCCCCTGGGGACCAGCTCCCTACCAGCTATCTCTCTGGAGAGATCACTCTGACAGCTCTGCCTGGAAGAATGTGCTTATATCCTGAAAACTTGGCCCCAGAATCCCTGCAACCTTTAAAATTTAAAAGTTTCAAAGCAAAAACGAACAAAAATTTGGTTGGGTGTTGCTGCCCTCAGAAAGGATCCTGCTGGGAACTAGGGGAGCCTTGCTAACATTGGTCACACTGGTCTGTTTCCAGCTCCACATTAGCTAGTAGCAAATTAGGGCCATTGGACTGCTCTCTTCATCAACCCTGTGACTCCTACTTCTGTCAGCACCTCCCCTTGAATTCAGCTTCTGAGATAAAACTATAAACTCCTTGATTTAGCTTTTAAAGTCCTTCACAATCTAGCCCCAACCCCCTTTTCTAGCCTCAGTGTATATTACACTGCCTCTTATACTCTGAAATCCAGCCAAAAGTGTCTCTCAATGAGGATACTCCCTCTACCAATGCAAATAAACACCTATTCTGTGGTTGAGTCATAGACAGCCACCTGGGGTCATATGGGCCATTATATGAGAGTGGTGGGCATTATGCCCAACTCTTCCTGACTCTGAAGTCATACAGAGAAAGCTGCACGGATTTCACACATCCTTCTCAAGCTGTTCACTTCTGAATTGGACATTTTGATGTCATGCTCTCTTCACCTTCAAAAAAGATGCATGATTTCATCAACTGACGTAATCCTCCCACTGATACAAATACCAATCCCTCCTTCGAGGTATATATGAGTTTCTAAGGTTGAAAAAAAAAAGTTGATCTCTTAAGTGGCCAGGCTTTCAGAGATTACAGCATCCTAGAATTACAGGATCTCAGAGCTGGAAAGGGATGCAGGGACCTTCTAGTCAAACTTATACCCAAATAAGAATCTCCCCAACAATGTAACCAACCAATCATATAACCTTTCCTTAAGACTCTTAGGGTGAGGAGGGGGGAGGGTGCCTAAGGAAGCATAGGAGGAGGGGGAAACTTCTGACAATGCCCATTCTACTTTTAGAGAGCACTAATAGTTTGGTGTTGAGATGGGCTTCTCTGAACTTAACTAGACTAGTCCTTGGATAAAAGTTTTGCACTTTATCTCTAGAAAGTGGGCATTTCTTGGTTCTCTTCTGCCTATTTAGAGGAGAGAAAAGGAGAATAGGGTTGACTATTAGGGAGAACTATAAAGATCTCCTGGTCTAATCCCATCCTTTTACAGATGAAGACACAGAGGCTCAGAGAGGTTCACTCAAAGGAAAAAAGAGGAGAAAGGGAGAAAGCAGAAGATCAAGTATCTACTTCTCTGCTCCTTCCTTTTCAGATGGAGAAGGAAAAGATCCATGACAGAGAATAGACAAGAGACTGCTGTTCTCTTAGCTGACTAAAAGGAAACAGTGCAAAATCAAAAGAAGGACTAGGTCTCAAAACCCCTCTTCTGGTCAAGTCAAGTCACATGGTCATGGTCATGTGCATAACCTAGCCCCCTCCTCCCTTTCCAGTCTTCTTATACCTTAGTTCCCACAACATATTTCTAGGTCCAATGACACTGGTCTCCAGGCTATTTCACAAACAATACGCTCCACCTGTCATCTCTGGGCATTTTTCTCTGGCTGTGAATGATGGAATATTTTCAAAGTAGCATTTCCTTGACCCACCAATTTTTAGACATTCTATCAGGTTCTAGGGACCAGAACTAGACCAAGGGATGAAAGTTATAGAAGAGAAAATCTTGGATCAAGATAGAAAGAACTGTGTAACAAATAGAACTGTCCAACAATGGAATGCATTGCTTCAGGAGGTGCTCAGCTCCCTGTCACTGGAGGTATTCAATTAGAGACTAAAAGATGACATATCAGGAATCAGTTAGAGGGGATTTCAAGAGGTGTAGGCTGTCTCCTCCATTGGTAAGACTCTTTGAATTAAACTGAAAGGAAATATGCCCTGATCAAGAGATCAATTTAGCATTGCTAAGTGTTCCATTGAATTTAGAGTAGGAATGAACATTAGAAATAATCTAGTCCACTCATTCATTTTATATGTAACAAAGTACTCACTGATCAATGAATCTAGCCCTAATGAGCATGACAGGGGATAAAGGGAATAAGCATTTATATAAGGTCTACTATGTACCAGCCACTGCTTTTCAATTATTATCTCATTTGAACCTCACAACAACCCTGTAGGTGGTATTATTATCCCATTTTATAGATTAAATAACTGGGACAAACCAAGCTTAAGTGACTTGCCCCAGGGTCTAGTAAGTGTCTAAGGCCAGATTTGACTCTAAAACCAATTCTCTATCCACTGTGCCTGATTCAATCCTCATGTGAACTTTGGAGCAGGAGTCACTGGTTTTAGTCTGCTTACCCATAGTGAAGAGGGACCTCTTTGATTAGCTATAGAGTGGATGAATTGAAAAGGCACTAGTCAACTTGGTCTGGCTCCTTCTTGCCTGGCTTCATTCTGATGAGAGAAGAGGAGTAATTCTTAAGGAGAAAAGCACACTGAGAATATGGGGGTCTGCTCTTTAGATCTTTGCCTTAATTGTTCCTTCTTCCAGGTCAAGGAGACTGGAAATGGCTACAGACACATGACCCTCAAATGGTCAGGAGACTGAACTACCAGAACATCTGAGAGTGGAGCCCATAAGTGCTAGGATCATTGGCAGGTCCCCTGTTACATACAAAAGAGGAAAATGAGAATTGAGGAGGCTCCCTTCTTTGAGAAAAGAGATTATGTCTTATTTGTCTTTACATCCTAGTGTAGGGTCTAGCCTATCATATATGCTTAGTTAAAGGTTCAAGAATGAATGAATAAAATTAATTGCCAAAGTCACAAAATCAGAAGCTAATTATGCTACTCAGTCTAGGACTGTTTCAGCTATGCCATAGTTTGCCTCTTTTGATTTCATCATCCCTACATGAAAGAATTTCAATCAGAATCACAGAATGTCTGAGCTAGGATAGACTTTAGAACATGAGAAGGAAGGGATTTTTGAATACAAAATGTTAGAGCTAGATGGTGCCTTAGAATATAAAATGTCATATCTGGATTCAGTTTTAAAAACACAGCTTTAGAGTTGGAAGGGACTTCAGATTATATAGTATTACAGCTAAAAAAGACTATGGTACATAGTTGCATGAGTCTGGTTGAAAGTTGGAAGACTTTGTACAAAAGTATTTATAGCAGCTCTTTGTGTGATAACAAAGAATTGGGAGTTGAAAGGATGCCCATCAGTTGGGGAATGGTTAAACAAGCTGTGGTATATGATTATGATGGAATACTATTGTGCATAAGAAATGACAAGCAGGATGATGTCAGAAAAACCTGGAAAGACTTACCTGAACTGATACAAAGTGAAGTAAGCAAAATCAAGAGAAAATTGTACACAGTAACAGCAAGAATTGTGAATGACTTAGCTATTCTTAGCCATACAATGATCCAAGACAATCCCAAAGGACTAATGATGAAGCATACTATCCACCTCCAGTGAAAGAACTGATATTGTCTGAATACATACTGAAGCATGCTATTTTTCACTTTCTTTTTCTTTTATTTGAGTTTTCTTGTACAAAATGATGAATATGAAAAGTTGTATAGGATTGAACATGTATAACCTATATCTGATTGCTTACCATCTCAGAAAGGGGGGAGGAAAGGAAAGGAAGGAGGAATAGAATTTGGAACTCAAAATTTTTTGAATGTTAAGAAATTGTTTTAACATGTAATTGGGGGGAGAAATAAAACATACTACAGTTTTTAAAAGTTGGAAGAGATGTTGGGAGCCGTCTAAGGCAACTCCTTCATTTTACAAAGGAGGAAATTGGCATCAAAAGGAGAATAGCCTGTCCAATGACACAGAGAGCAAGGGACAGGCCTGGGAATTAAATCAAGATTCCCTGACCACAAATCAAGAAATATTTCTGCTATATGATAAGTTAGAAAAGACTTTAAAACATTGAATGTCAGAGCTAAAAGAGACTGTGGAATTCAGAATAGAGAATGTTAGCGTCCAAAAGGACAGTAGGGAATAAGGCGACAACCAGGTGGCTTGGAGGACAGAGCACTGCACTTAGAGTCAGCAATATCTGAATTCAAATCCTGCCTCAAATGCTTACTAGCTCTGTGACCCTAGGTCAGTCATATCACTTCCATTCACCTCAGTTTTGTCATCTGTAAGATGAAGATAACACAGCACCTACCTCATATTAGATAACATATGTAAAAACTCTCTATAAACCTCACAACATCATATAAATCTACTTAATGTTATTTTTATATTAAGTATTTACAGGTTTGACAGATTAGGGAATGGAGACCCAAGAAGAGAAAAGTGACTTGCTTAAGTGTCACATGGAAAGTTGAAGTCCAAGTTGAATCTGGATCATATGACTCAAAACCATTAGTTTTTCCATTAGTCTATATAGCCTTTCTCAGTTAAACTGCTTTTTTAAAAAAATAATTTTAATTAATTTTTAATTTTTTAATTTTAATTTTTAATTTTTTTTAATTTTAGATAGAATGCATTCCTGGAGAAGGCTGTGGAGCAAGATGAAATCCTGTCAACGTAACGCTTCTTTGCCTTCATCTGTCAGAAGTTGTCAATGCATAGCTAAAATCAACAAGAAGAAAATGATAGGGGGTTTGTTAGGCCTTGTGGAATGAACAGGGAAGCAAAATGTGGAAGAGAAATATCCTGAGTAGCCAAGAAAGGCCTCCCGTACTTTCTGAAAAGCCCAGACCCCTGATGTCTTCAGCATAGTCCCAAATGCAGGCTCCCCACAAACTGCCAAGCTGGCCTGTCTCTTGCAAAGACTGCTTCCCCAAAAAAGAAAGGAGCAGCCTTCCCAGTCTTCCCATCCATTCCCTTTTTGACAGTTTTTCAGTCCTATATGTCACTGAGTCTGCTTCAAACCCCATTCTCTGGGAGCGTTTATGCTTTTAATAATCATCACATTTCAAGAAAAGAAAAAAATAATGGCCCGGGGAAAGCTCCACAAAGTGACTAGTTTGTGCCATTGATTGGGTCGATGTGTTAAGTGGTCACAGCCTTCCCTTCCCTCTGGGAGGCCTCTAAACCATCCCTTGTTTCTGAATTCTAGCCTTTTGTAGAGACCATGAGAATGGGTAATTTTTGTCAATTATGCATTGTAAGAAGTAAAACAGGCCAGTTCCAGCTTTCTCCTCCCTTTTTCCCCCACCCCAGTTTGGGAGTTCAAAATGAGTATGTTGGAATTGGTGACTTGGGATTCAATCCTTCGTCAGACCCTTAAGAGTTATATAACCCTAAATGTCTCTCGACCTCAGTTTCCTCCTCTGTAAAATGAAGATTAAAAATGGCACCAACTTTACAGAGTTGTTTTAGGGATCAAAAGAAATAAGATATATAAAATGTACTTTGCAACCCCTGAAGTACTATGTAAAAATGAACTCTTATTAAATAAATAACACTTTGTTATCTTCACTGAGAAACATTTATTGAGCCCCAGTTGTGGGCAGAACTTGTGATCTTCCCACTATACAAACTCTCTCTAGCTATACCTGAGAAGGAAAACGCTCACCCCCATAGCACAATGGATAGAGAGTGCCAAGCCTGGAGTCAGGAAGATTTGAGTTCAAAGCAGACCTCATACAAATAGCTGTGTGACCCTGGGCAACTCACTTAACCTCTGTTTGCCTCAGTTTCCTCATCTGCAAAATGGGGATAATAATTACAGCACCTACTTCCCAAAATTGTGTAGATCACATGAGATAATGATTGTAAAGCATTTAGCACAGTGTTTGGCATATAGTAAACACACTATATAAATGTTAGTTATTATTATTTTTATCTGATCTTTGCTTGATGACCTCTGATGAGGAAAAGATGGCAGCCTTAGGAGGCAGCCCATTCTACTTTTGAATATTCTAGTTGGGAGGTAGAATCTAATTCAGATGTCACTTCTTCCATAAAACCTTTCTACACCAACTAGAAATCCTCCCACCTAAAGGTTCTCGACTGGTCTCACACCTTTTGTCTTTGCCTGAGACTCCCCTGTATCTGAAAATCAGAAAGTTAGGGTGGAAAGACCTCTGGGCCTGAAGTCAGGCCGTGGTGAACCATGGTTTAAACTCTATGAACCTCAGTATCCCCTTCTGTAAAATGGAGATATTAGCACACCATCTATCATAGAATTATCAAAAAGAAATTACTTCATGAGGTAACAGCCAGCAATGTATTTTTGTTGCTTTATTTTAAAGATCTCATTGAAAACCCAAATTGCATCAGTTTAACAATCCTATTGAAAACAGACATTTTGGTTTTAATCTACTGCCAGCCATTGAAGAATAGATTTGTTTTTCCCTACCATGTTAGTAAGTAAGTATATGGCTTACCTAATGATAGGTCAGAAGTATTTTTTAAATTAAAGTTATAGCATTTTATTAAACATTTTAAAGAACAAAGTGCTTTGTAATGATTAAGGTCCTAGATTAAAGAGGGCTACATTAATTATCTTACTCTCCCTTATAACATGATTTCATTGAGTGTACCTGTTCTTAGTCCAACATGAGATTGTAAAATCCTCAAGATCAGGCTGGGCCCCTGTGATATCTGACTTTATATCCCTAGCAATCAATCAGTCAACAAGCAGTGATTAAATACTAATATAGAAGTTGCCAACCTTTTCAGTTCTCTGTAATACCTGGGCTTTTCAGTTATCATTCCCATGCCAACTATTCAACACAAAAGGAAATAAATTCTAGAGTTTATCATGTATATTCTCATAAGAAATTATATGAAGAGATTGAATTTTTTTCTCCAAGGGTAAGCAAAAAAAATTATTAAGTCCATTGACTGAAAATCAATTTAGCATTTCTAGAATATTTCAATATAACAATAAGGAGCATACAAAATATTCTCCATACTCTTTAACAAGTTTCTAATATGAACTGGGTAAGGTTATACCTACACCATGTTGGGAACTTCTCATCTGGCTAAGCCATTGCTCAATAAGTATACTTTTGTCATCTTTTAAAGTGTACTCCTGGGTGGAATAATGTATTATTATATCAAGTCAACAAGCATTTTTAAGTGCTTATTATATGCCAGGCACCCTGCTAAACTCTAGGGATATTAATACTAGCCAAAACAAAACAGTATCTACCTTCAATGAGCTTACAGTCTAATGGGTCAAACAACACATAAAAGAAAATTGAAAGAGACAGAACGGAAGGGTGGCTAAGTCAAGAGAATGAATAATGGTGTCCTCCAAATAGAGGTTTGCGTCAAAATCTAGAGAAAGTCCCCAGCATTTAAATGAGTTTGTCCTATTTCTTTCCTCTTGTGCAAGGGAGGCCTTGGGGAAAAAGGAGTGGGGCATGGGGGTGAGGGATGAGGGAAGGAGAGACAGAGAGAGAAAGAAGAAGAGAAAGAGGTAGGGGATAAGTGAGGAAGGGGGAAGAGGAGGGAGGGAAGGAGGGACAGAGAAAGAGAAAAATAAAGAGAAAATGAGGTAGATAGGAGAGAGGAAGGGGAGGAAGGAAGGAAGGAAGGAAGGAAGGAAGGAAGGAAGGAAGGAAGGAAGGAAAATTTTTTTGTACTTTATTCGAATTTATACTTTACAACTATCACAAAGTAGACCTATAAGTATTGTTATCCCCATTTTAAAGATGAGGAAGCTGAGGGCTCAGAGTGACCAAGTGATACTCCTAAAGTGCACCCTGATGAAGCTAAAGCAGTTCTGACTCCAGAATTCTTCCTACAACACCACAGAGGCTTTCCCCAAATGGAAACAACAACACAAACAAAAACAAACCCAAGAGCTCTACTCAGTGGTTTTCAAAAATACCAGAAGCTTCTGTGTCGGGGCCTCTGAAATGAAGCCAAATCATTAATGAGCAGCTTTAACACACACCTTATTATTATTTACCATTCTTTCATGTTTACAATGAGTTGGCAGTGCTGGAGGCATTGTCCAGGACATAAAGGCAGACACAGTCCCTTTAACACAAATAAATCAAACTCTGAAATATTATATTTTTATTTGGACTGTGGGCTTTTAAAAAAATAATAGAGCAAAAGCTAGGTTTTTATTTCCTTCCCAAAGTACCGTGGTTGGGAAACACTAATCATGGCAAATGGCAGGCTTTGAGGCTGCTGAGTAACAGAGGCCCTCCCGTCACTGGGATGTCTTAGAGCGTGAGGGCCTACTTAGAAAACAATGAACAGACTCACAGACTGTTGGTGCTTTGAGACTCCAGAGAACATGGAACCCAGAAAGTGCCATGACCAGGCATGTCTTCATTGTCTCTGAACCCCCCTCCTTACTTTTCAGACTTTCTCCACCACACTTTTGAGCCTCCTCACCCTGGAAGTTCACACTGGTCTTTCTTGTGATTGACTATTTCCTCCCCAAACATCCATCTGAAGGAAGGTTCCCAGGCCTACCCTGTCTCCCTTCTTTTCTGGGCTCTTTTCCTAAAGAGCTGAGCTTCTCAGCACCACTCTTCCTCCCCCCTCAACTTTGTGTGATTCTTTTAAATGTTCTCTTCCCTCACTTGAATGTAACCTCCTTGTGGGCAGGGACTGTCTCTTTCTGCTTGTGTATTCCTAGCCCTCAGCGCTCGAGGTCCCAAAGTAACAGGGTAAGTCTCTACTTGTTTTACCAGTGCCTCAAACATAGACTGGCACAGATTTAGAGCAGGAAGATGAGGAAACTGAAAACCATGTAGATGAAATTGATGGCCATCAACAGAAACCAACTGGTTTAACTCCCACCCCTATGGCTGCCTTCACTGCCCCAAATTGTGTCTTCATTAGCTTCTGGGCTTCTGGATATGGGCTGATTCTTTCCACCTTCTCAGCTCTCCGCTCCCCACAACAGTTCAGCTGTTCAGCCAATGTTCCTGTTTATTTCCAAGGTTAGTGGTTCAGGAATAATGCCTGGTTTGAATTAAGCTCTCTTTGGACACACCTTTTAAAACAAATCAATGGCATTTGCATTTGTTATTTATTAAACCAGAGAGGACTTTCAGATTAACAAGAGGTGAAATAACCCCAAGTTGGCCCAAAGGTGGATGGAAGCAGCCACTCTTAGCTTGTCTCCACTCTGATTATTTGAATAGGTCATAGAGTTTCCTCAGAGGTTTACAGCTGCATTGGGTCATTCTTGCACCTCAGGTATAACAACTGGGCCTAGAATTCCCAGAATTGCCTTCCCATTCTTCAGGGAAAGCTGGATTAGGTCGGCCTGGGGGAAGCCAAAATTCTACCCACCCCATCACCCCAAAAATTCCACTCTATATTCAAGTAGGGCATCCGTTTGAGCTTCCTTTTCCTTTGCAGGGCTTTGCTGAGTTGGATAGAGTCTACAGGCTTATACTTGCACCATGGAATATTATTTTTGAGCCCCTTAAATCCAGAACCAGATCCAGAGAGATGAACACTTCATTTAGCCAAATATTCTTAGGTCCATCTAAGTTTTGTGAGTGTTATCTACCTGAAAATGATTTTTTTCTTTTTTAATAATATTTTCCCAATTACTTGTAAAGATAATTTTTAGCATTCTTTTTTTTTTAATTTTGAGTTCCAAATTTTCCTCCTCCCTCTCATCTTCCCCCTTCCTGAGATGGAACGAAATTTGATATAGATTATATAGGTGTAGTCCCAAATGATCTTTTCACTCACTACTTTGTAGAACTACCTACTGAGGCTAAAAATAAACAAGAAAATAGATTCATGTGTAATGAGCCCAGATTCACCATAATGAGAAAACTATTCATGACCTGCCCTCCACCACTACCACTACCAAAGCCCAACCCCATCCCAAGGGCAACCCTGACTCTCGGCCTTAGCCTTAGCTTTCTCTTTCTTACCCTATCCTGCCACTGAGCTTCCCCTCCAAACATGTATACAGGATCCTCATGAGGAATGATAAGGAAATACCCAAGGATGGGAGGAGTAGAGGAAGGTCAAAGTTGGGATCCCCAGGCAGAGTTTATTTATTCAACTACTCTACTCCAGAAGGATAGGCCCATGTAATAAGCACATGTACAGAATAATGGGATTCAGAACTGGAAGAAATCTTAAGAGTTCACTGAGTATAACCCTGTCATTTAACACATGAAGAAACTGAGGCCCGGAATGGAGAAAGCATTTGCCCAAAGTCAATTACCTTATGAAAACACTATGTTAGGCACTAAGGTAGATACAAAAATAATTAAGACATGACTGCTGCCTTCAAGACTCTCACATTCCAGCAGGGGGGACACAGCATATATATTAATGCAACAACATGTGAGTGCTGAAGAATTCTCAAAGGTCTGCTCAAGAGATCCACAGAAGGTATTGGGCACAGACTTCAAAAGCGGAGATCAGAGAAACCAAAAGAGTTGGAACAGGGTGAAGATCATTACTGTGGATGCAGCCTTTTCCCCCAAGCCAGAGGACAGCCAATAGTCTGTCCTCTTCCTTCAGCAGTATTAGAAGTAATCTCTCTATTATTTCCAATTTTTCCTGATATAGCTTGTTTGTACAGTTATTTGCATGCTCTCACCCCATTGGATTGTGAGTTCCTTGAGACCAAGGACTGGCTTTTACTTTTTTGTGTCCCTAGCACTTAGCATCCGGTGTCTGGAACACAGCAAATGCTTCATCAATATCTATTGGCTTACTGACAGTATGTAAAGATGAGCAGAAAACTGGGATGACAAACAAACACTGGAAAAGCAGAAAGCAATGGGGGAAGTTCCATTGTAGGAGAATTGCAGGCCCCAGGTCAGTACTGACTTGGGAATGAGGGGGTCACACCTCCTCAGAACCAGCTGCAATTTGGAGGATTAGCATCAAGCATGAGAGCAGTCTGTTTCTTCTGAAGCATGGCCAACTAATGTAAATATTAGCTTCTATTGAGATGCACGGTCTATTGCTTGCATCTTAATCACCCTTTTATCCAAATCAATTAAACTGCTTATTAAAGTAATGAATTTTTGCACAGAGGCTTGATTGACATAATGAAGTGGAGAGGAAAGGAAAGGGTATAACTAAGGAGGCGAAGATGGGAGCCATAGACTGAATGAGACTCATTGTTGAGTAGTTGGCCAACTCCTCATGACCCCATTTGGGGTTTTGCTGGCAAAGATACTGGAGTGGTTTGCCATTTCCTTCTCCAGCTTGTTTTACAGATGAGGAAACTGAGGCAAACAGGGTTGAGTGACCTGCCCAGGGTCACACAGCTAGTAAGATTTTAACTCAAGAAGATGGGTCTTCCCGATTCCAGGCCCAGCATTTTACTGTCCCACCTAGCTGAATGAGACTATCCCTAGATTTAAAAAATTCTAGGTAAAATAGTAAAGTAGTGGTAGAAAAAGAGAAATGGAGTGGGGTGGAGTGCTGTCTGATTGATCATCATGTGTTCTGGGGCCAGACAATTTATGGGATTAAACGGTTAGCTCCCTTGTCATGTTACTTATGAATTGTTTTTATTCACTATAATTTCTGTTTTCCACTGAGAATTAATAAGGAAATAATGGTTGGAACAGGGTGAGAAAATGCAACGCAGAGGAATGGAAATATCCCAACATGTATAAACCACTGGAAATGAACCTGTCAGTCAACCAGCACTCCACCCCACCCCATCTCCTATTCTCCATTACTACTTTACTGTTACATTCAGGATCTTTTTATCTAGGACATCTCATTCAAACTATGGCTCCTGCTTCCTCCTCCTTAGTCACATCCCTTCTTTTCCTTTCTAGCTCATTATGTCAATATAGCCTTTGTGCAAAGGCTCATTACTTTAGTTTGACTGAATTAGACAAAAAGGTAATAAAATGCAAGCAATAAAGTGAATCAGTCTACTATGGCACAATGTTGAGATGACCTGAGACATTTTCTAGGAAACCAGGAGTTTTTGGTGTTAAAGCTGTACAATAGGTGTTAATAGGTCCCTGCAGCTGAAAAAGACAAGGAGACAAGCCTCATCTGCCCAGTGGCCGCTATCAGAAATGTGTTAACTGCGGAGCCAAGATGGCGGAGTAGAAACAGCCCGTCCAAGCCTCTCTGCCCCCAGATTCTCCACAAACTATGTAAAAAAGGACTCTGAACAACTTCTGGAGCCCCAGCACCCACAGAACGACACAGAGAAGCTAACCTCCCGCTGAGGACAGCCCAGCAGCCCTGCAGGAAGGACCAGCGCAGCGGTCTGGGAGCCAGCAACGCGCAGAGCGCAGAGCACAGGAGCCCAGCTGAGCCGAGCCCAGGTCCGCATGAGCCGAGGTTTTAGCCCCAGGGAGGCAGGGCCAGCAGCCGGCTGGAGGAACCCCAGAACACCAGGAGCTGTGTCGACTCCAGAATTATCAACATAGACATGCCTAGGACAAAGTAAGGGGTTAGTGTCCTATGGACTTTGGGACCTGTATTTGGGGAATGCGTCAGCTCCCTCCCCTGGGGGCTAGAAGCCGCTGAGGAGACACGCCATTTTGTAGTTTTCATAGGCATTTCCGGCTCCCAGCCTACAAATCGTGGGGAGATCCAGCGATCAGTCTTGGGGGGTAATCGCTCTTGCTTTAACCTCCCTGGATCTGGATTGTGATCTAGGGTGGAAGTTGTGGGTGGGTTTACAGCTTGCCAGAAACGGAAGTTGCCCCCCACACTTTCGGGACAAAAATTCCTCTATCTGGCCTTAAAGCCATAGTGTGGCAACAAGCCCAAAAGTCAAGCAATTAAGTGGCAACATGCCAAGGCAAAGGAAACAGAAAAATGCAACCCTAGACTCCTATTTTGGGGGCATAGAGCGGAAAAGGACTGTGAGGTCAGAAGTCCTGCTCCAAAAGCCCCAGGGGAAAACATGAGCGGGTTGCAGGCCATAGAGGACCTTAAGAAGGACTTTAAAAATCAAATAAGAGAAGTGGAGGAAAAAATAGAAAGAGAAATGAGAAGGATGCAGGAAAAGTATGAAATGAGGGTCAACAGCCTGAGGAAAACAACACCTTAAAAAATAGACTAGCTCAAATGGCAAAGGAGGCCCAAAAGGGCAATGAGGAGAAGAATGCCTTAAAAAGTCGAATTTGCCAGATGGAAAAAGAATCTCAAAAGTTCACTGAGGAGATTCATTCCTTCAGAGTTAGACTGGAGCAAATGGAAGCTAGTGACTTTATGAGAAATCAAGATGCTGTTAAGCAGATCCAAACAAACGAAGATTAGAAGGCAATGTGAAATATCTCATGGGAAAAACCACTGACCTGGAGAATAGATCCAGGAGAGACAATTTAAAAATTATTGGACTACCTGAAAGCCATGATCAAGGAAGAACCTAGAAATCACCCTTCAAGAAATTCTCAAGGAAAACTGCCCTGATGTTTTAGATCCAGAGGGCAAAATAGAGGTTGAAAGAATCCACCGATCACCTCCTGAAAAAGATCCCAAAAGAAAACTCCCAGGAATATTATAGCCAGGTTCCAGAATCCCCAGATCAAGGAGAAAAATACTCCAAGCAGCCAGGAAGAAACAATTTCAATATTGTGGAAACACAATCAGAATAGCCCAGGACCTGGCAGCTTCTACACTGAGGGATCGAAGGGCATGGAATATGATATTCCAGAGGGCAAAAGAACTGGGAATGAACCCAAGGGTCACCTACCCAGCAAAACTTAGTATTTTGTTTCAGGGGAAAATATGGTCATTCGGTGGAATAGAGGACTTTCAAGCATTCTTGAGGAAAATACCAGAGTTGAATAGAAAATTTGACATTCAGACGCAAGAAGTAAGAGATGCCTCAGAAGGTAATCAGGGAAAAGAAATCAAAAGGAACTTATCAAAGTTGAACTATTTACATTCCTATATGGAAAAGCAATATCTGTGACTGATGATAACTTTCTCACTGTGAAAATAATGGAAGAAGGGGGTGTGGTCATATGAATACATATGTGAATGTGTGTGTATATGGTTACAGTTATATATGGATAGAGGGCATAGGTTGAATTTGTTGGGAAGGGAGAATACTCAAGGGATGAAATTATGAGGTGAGAGAGGAAAGTGGCAAGAGGAGATGGGGAGAGACATGGTAGGGTAAACTATCTCATGTAGGAGAAGTGGTTGCAAAGGAGGGGGAGAATAAGGAAGGCTAAAAAGGCAAAACCACATTCACATTGAATTTGGTTCAGGGAGAAAATGACATACATACTAAATGGGATATCTCAACCTGCAGCAGGATAGGGGGAAGGGGGATGAGAGGAGGGATGATGGAAGGGAGGGCATCCTTGGGGTGAGGGAGGTTGGAAGTACCCACTATAGAAGAGGGACAGGATCATGTAGGGAATGGACCAGGTGGGGGGTGGGATGAGTGGGAGGGAATTATAAGCAGCCTTGTACAATATATCTACTATGATAATGTTTTGCATAGCTAGACATGTACAACATATACTGAATTACTTATCTCCCAAGAAGGAATGGGTGACAAGGGAGGAAGGAAATGGATCTGAAATTCGAGGTCGTAACATTAAATGTTTCAAATATATATATAAATACTATTATTAATACTCTTGCCTATAATTGGGAGATAAGATGTGCAGGCATTGGGACACAAAGATTCATCTTCCTCTAATGGAAAAGTCGATGGGGGTATGGGAGAAGGTATGGGAGAGAGCAGATTGGAGGAAGCGATATCTTGTGGGACTGCTATTCAGGGAGGTTGGTTACGGGAATAATGGGGGGAAAATGATTGTAACTCAAAATCTGGCGGAAATGAATGATGTAAAACAGAAGTTAATAAAGCATTTGTTTAAAAAAAAAAGAAATGTGTTAACTAATGCTCATATAGATGGTTAGAATGATAAGCTGCCTAGATAATATAGGTGATAGCACAGCTGAGTGATTGCACTGTCTTTGGAAAGACACTGGAATAGTTCTTGTTGTTCAGTCCATCACTGTGACCCTATTTGGGGTTTTCATGGCAAAGATACTGGAGTAGTTTGCTCTTTCCTTTTCCAGGTCATTTTACAGAGGAACTGAGGCAAGCAGGGTTAAGTGATTGCCCAGGAGTCACACAGCTAGTAAGTATCGGAGGCCAGATATGAACTCACAAAGATGAGTTATTCCAGGCCCAGCTCTCTATCCACTGGGTTATTCCTGGGCCTTATTCCAGGCCCAGCTCTCTATCCACTGGGTCAAACTATTTGATGGCAGATGCTAGTCAGAAGCTGTAGATTGGCACATGATAGTTTTGCCAAGTCTCTGTAAGCATGTGGATAACTCAACAAGGAGTGAGTGCTGAAACCAAGAAGGAAGAAGTGCTACTTACCTGTCCATGCTGAAAGAATTTCCTAATTCTAAAGATCTAGGTTTGGACAGCTCCTGTATGAAATTCATGACTTGCCATCATTGCTAAGCATCTCACTGTTCTTATCCATGGTTATATGGTTGAGAAGAAATAAAGCTAAAGGATTACTGAAAGGTGAATCTGGCATGAACTTTCTAGCACTACTGGAGATTATTAGAACAAAAAAAGATAAGCAAACAACAACAACAAAGAGGCTTTTAAGTCAAGGGACTTAAGTCAAGGGACACTCAGCTTCTGCCTATCCAAGCAAGACCTTTGTGCTACACACTAGATTATGGGGTCATCAGAAACTTACTGCATTCACAGAAGACTAACCTTGAGTGAGACTTGTTATCTCCTTGACATAGTTCCAAGTCAATGGATATGGAGCTCAATTTCAAATATGGAAAGACAAAATTATAATAAATAACAATAATAGAATTTTCTATGGTAGTCTAAGGTTTATAAAGCACTTTACAAATATGACCTTGTTTATCTTCACCTAGGGAGGTAGATGCTAATATTACCTTCATTTTACAGTTGAGGAATATGAGGCAGGCAGAGATGACACTATTTGCTTGGGGTCATACAGCCAGTTATATGTGAAGCATGTTTCTGACTCAGATCTTCATGACTCCCAAATTTAGAGCTCTATTTACTATACCCCCTAGTTACCTATAAGGTTATATTCCATTTACCCTGTAGTAATCTTGTTTGCTTTGATGTATATAGGTTATCTCACCTAATAGAATGTAAATTCCTTGATGGCAGAGACTGTTTTTACTTTGTCTTCTTATCTCCAACATGTAATACAATGTGGTAATAAATGCTTGTTGATTGACTGATTATCTGCACACTTTACTGGCTATTTGGGATGACTATCTCTATCTGTATTGTATTCTGGTTAGTGTCTGTTTCTGACATAGACTATAAACTAGGATGCTGCAAGTGATTTACCCAGATAACAAGTGTACTTCTTGGGATGTGTAGAGGGCACAGCAATGCTGATTGTCTGGAGTAAACAGGGCAGAGGTCATCAGTGTTTTTTAATCTTCTCCACTGACCTTAATCCCTATGATTTGCATGAACATAATCAATAAGCATTTATTAAGTGCCTTCAGTATACCAGGCATTGTATTTAGTGCTAATCATACAAAGTCAAAAGCAAAAATGAAATACTCCCTGTCCTCAGGGATCTTACATTCTATCCAGGAGATACGCACATAAATAAGTGTATACAAAATAAATACACAATAAATGTTTATTTGTTCCTACTGGTACTGAAACTTGATAACACAAGAGCTCCTGGTACTTTCAGATCAAACAGTGAGAATGATTTGCCTATTCCAGGCATGGTATGATAGAAAAGAAAAGGTGTACAAAAGGTATTGTCTGACACTAACCCAGGAAAAACGTTTACATAGAGTATAAAACAGAGAAAAAGAACTATTTAGAAGATAGGCATAAAGATGGGCTTCTCTGATTAGCTTTCTGGGTGTGGTTAGTTGGGGGTTAGCGTCACAAAAAAGCTAAAGATAGCCTATGGAGGGGTTATCAAGATAAAGATCAGGCCAACAGATAAAGATCAGGCTGCATGGGTAGTAATTACCAGCAGATGGTAGCAGAGAGTAGCAGCATCAGTAGACGTGATGATGTCCAACGAACGCAGCAGCAAGGGTATTAAGGACCTCAGGTACTTGAGGCGAAAGCAAGGGAATGAAATAGACCCAGCGGCATCAGCAAAGGGTAACTAACGTGGCAGGAAAAAAAAAAAAAAAACGGATTATGGCAGAGAACCGCGAGCCAGGGAGGAGAGCAGCTCTCAGACACTGATGTCTTTGTAACTTCAGAGGCATGAGTGTTCACCCTGCTTCCAAGACCTGTGTTCCCTCCATGTGCTCTACATTATCGCACGTGTTTCCAGAATGTGTCCCCGGCCCCCTTCGTGGTAGGGTCCGTATAAAAGAATGTGCCCTGGTGCACCGGCACTGGGGGGTGGGACCTTATATTGAGCTGTTTCCATTCGGCCCAATAGGAAGATTTTTTTAATCCTGACGCTATTGTGCAGTGGTTAGTTAGGTCTTCTAGCTTTGTGCCAGCTAAAAAATTGATAAACATGTCATCTCTGCCTTTATTTAAGACATTGATTATATAGGTATGTATATATGTACACTATATACACATACATATACATATATGTGTATATGTGTGTTATATACATGCATACATACACACACGATGTTCTTTTTACCAGATCAACCACAGAGCTCATTTACTTGAAATAAAGCCAAAGGTTAAATCTACCACTAACATTCCTAGCACCCATTTCCCAAATGGTCATCTCTTCTTTACATGTGTTTCCTAAATAAAAAAGAGAGGGAGGAAGGGAGGGAAATGCTGTTATCTATCTCCACATAAGAACAGGAGCAGTTTGCAGTGGCACCCTTGGCAAATTATTAGATAGATGTCCTCAACAGCAGCATTAAGTACAGAGTCTTGGCTATAGATTATAGCAATAATAATAAACAATAAACTAGAGCTTCTCCGGCAGCCTGACCCCACACAGAGCAGGAGAATCACTGCATTTCATCTAGGAATGGGTGCTACAGCTTGGAGCTGTTCATCCGAGAGGTAGGTAAGTCCCCAAAAGTACTTTCTTGCTCTTCCAGCCCTTTCCTCCATCCTCTTCTGCCCTCCTGCCTCTGCCACTAATATCAAGGACTGACTAACTGTCATTAGAGGCAAGAGCAGATTGGGGTTTCTCAGGATAGCACTTCAGGCTAGGAAAGAGCGGCCATTTCTCCCCTTTGTCACTGTGTCTTTGTCCCATTCTCCTCCTAACAGTCCAGCTTCCAGTTCACTGTTTGTGCTTAAAATGAAAAAACTCAAACTTAAAATGAAAAAACTCAAACTCTTTGCTAGCTCATAATTATTATTAGATGATCATAGCTATGGGTGGCGCATGGAAGCAAGCCAGGTGGCTCAGTGGATGGAGTGCTGGGCCTGTAGTCAAGAAGACTCATCTTCCTGAGTTCAAATCAGACTTCAGACACTTCCAAGCTGTGTGACCCTGGACAAGTCACTTAATCTTGTTTGCCTCCATTTCCTCATCTGTAAAATGAGCTAGTGAAGGAAATGGCAAACCAATCCAGTGTTTTTGACATGGAAATTCCAAATGGGGTCACAAAGAGTTGGACACAACTGAACAACAAAAATGGGTAGAACATACCCATGATGTGAAAATTACTACCCAGGTTCATGGGAAATGTAGTTTACCGAGAGAATACATCCATCCCCTTTACACACAGAAAACTAAAAAATTCGGCTAATGTGCTTATTCATTTATTTGGACCAGAGCCTGTGACTGTGGTTGTGACATTTTTTTTTTAAGATTGGGATTTTGTTGAAATGAGTATCTCCACCACCAATAATGATCATAGAACTTCTGCATTTCTGTAAATTGTTCAAAGGACTCTTTAATAAAAGACTTAATGACCTGCTGGTCAACTCTCTGGTTAGAAGCTTCTCTAAACTGGGCTAGCCTGATCCTTGGCTGTCAGACCCTAGACTCATATCCAAAGCCCTGAATAATGGAAAGTCACATTAAAATTTGTACTTTACCAGCATGGCCTTCAAGCACACAGAGTTACTCCCACATTATTCTGGCATATAGGAGGACTTTAGTGGTAGTATTTCCATAAAGTCAACAAACATTTATGGAGTATCTTATGACATATGTTGTGGGTATGTGCATAAGAACAAAAGGAAATCCCTCCCTTTTATGAGCAATGAGGTATGACTGGTAAAAGCCTGCCTAGGGCTTGCCAGCACAGCACTTACAGCTAGGAAAGAGTGGCCATTTCTCCCCATTGCGGCTATGTCTTTGCCCCATTCTCCACCTCACAGTCTAATTTCCAGTTTACCGTATGCTCTTAGATAGATAGACAGACAGACGGATGGACAGACAGACCAATAACTGGCACTGCCTGGTGCCAGATGGACTCGCCCTATTGTCAGCCACCCAAATTCAGGTGTCAACTATACAAATGCAGATATAGTACATAAGAGGAAATGTGTCTTCTATAGGATTGGTCTTATACAGTAAACATGAGGCTATTTAAGCAGTAGCAAATACCACACATCTAGACAGAGAAGTTCATCCAGCTGTGTTGGTACCTTTGAAAATGAACACACACTTTGAATAATAATAATAACAACAATGGCAGTTTCTACTTCCATAGATCTTTTCTTTTTTTTATTTTTTTTTGCTTTATTTTTTTTTGGAGGGCAATTGGGGTTAAGTGACTTGCCCAAGGTCACACAGGTAGTTAAGTGTTTAAGTGTCTGAGATTTGAACTCAGGTCCTCCTGACTCCAGGGCCAGTGCTCTATTCACTGTGCCACCTAGCTGCCCCTCTGTAGATCTTTGCTAAATTATTTATTTTAGTAAATAAAATAATCTTTTCTCTCCTGTCTACACCCCCCTCCAATTGAAAAATAAGGAAAAGAAAATCCAGACCGTTTTAATCAATATGTGTAGCCAGGCAAGATGAAGTCTTTAATTGGCCATTTCCAAAGAAAATGTCTCTTCCTGCCCCCTTAGGCCATCACCTCTCTCTCAATAGGTGGGCAACATGTTTCCTCGTCAATCCTCCGAAGTTGGGATTGGCCATTGTGTTAATCAAAGGTAGTAAGTCTTTCAAAGGTGTTCCTCTTTTATAATAAATTCCCTTGGTTCTGCTCACTCCAGTCTTCATCAGGCCCTGCAAATCTCCCCAGGTTTCTCTGAAACCACTCCTTTCTATAGTTCTTTAGGGATAGAGAGTGGAGCAGCGATTTCATTGGTCTCCATTAAGGAAATCCTTTCCACCGGGTCAGGATGGCACCTTCTCTGAAACTTAGTCTTAGAGAGTTGCCAATGACTTGTCCAAGGTCACACCAACAGTAAATGACAAAGCTGGACCTTGGCCCGCTTCTTTATACCTTTGATGCTGACTCTGTCCATTGCTCCACATTTTCTCTCATAAAGCTCTTTAGGGTTTACAAGATGCTTTCCTCACTACAATCCTACAAGGTAAAGAGGGAAAAACTTGAGTTCCAATTTGGAACTTACTAATTGTGGTGCTGGGCAAGTCACCCCCTGTTTGCCTCAGTTTCCTTATCTGTAAACTAGGGATAATAAAAGCATCTACCTCCCAGGGTTATTATGAGGATCCAATTATAAAGTGCTTAGCACATAGTAAGTATCAAATCAATGTTAGCTATTATTGTTGCTGCTGTAAATAGGTAAATAGTAAATAGGTAGTAAATATACAGTATATAGGTAGTGTAGGTATTGTCCCTGTTTTACAAGTAAGAAAACTGAGGCTTTGAGAGGTCATTACACAGTCAGCAGGTGGAGGCCCCAGGATTCTCTTTGGGGAGCTCAGCCTTTAGCAGTTTTCCTATAAAGAAACTCAAAGGCCAGTGAACCAAGAATGTGTGCCTTGGGTCCTTCCCTTGTGTCTCCGGCTGCTTCTTATTCAGCTCCTCGGGTTCTTATGTTTCCCAGAGGCCTGGTGGCTCAGCCCAGTTTATAAACACTTTCCTTGAGTGCATATAATTTCAGCTTTGTGACTGGTGTTTGTTGTCTTTGTTGCCTGGTTGCTCAGCTCAGGGACACATGCAAGCAGAATCATTTTCCACCCTCACTTTGTTAATTACATTTGTAGCTCCTCCCAAAATTAATTATCCCCACCCTTCCCCTCTCCCCCCAAATCCAGACATAGTCTTGGGTTTCTCTGTTGAAGGAAAAACATGCATGCTTCATTCCAAGCAAAATTGCTTCATAACCAAAATGATTTCATCCTGTCTTTCATTCTCCCAGAAGAAACCCTTCTGCTGTTCCTCACTGGAAAGTTTTATGGCATGTCTGACAGGACAGCTCCAATTGTCCCAGGGAGAAGGTGTGATCTTACAAAAATGTATACTCTTCCTCCAACTCTGGTTCCTTTCCCAGATAACTGATTGCCTTCCTCTTTTTAGAGCAAAGGCTGAGAACCTGAGACGCTTGCACTTGGAACAGCTTAGAAGGATCACAGGTATTCAAATTCTTACTAAATATGTGAAGAGAGACAGAGACAGAGTGCTTCATAAAGTTGTAAAGCAAAATGCATTGTATACATTATTAGTTTATTTGAGCCCCACAGAACCCTCATAAGGTAGATTGTTTACATACTGCAATCCCTGGGACATTGCACATGAGGCCCCAAGGAAAGCCACCCCAGGTTTGAACCATTTTGTCATTCAATTCCCACTTAAAGCTACCTCACAAGCCCCCACTGATAGGTTTACTTTTATGATTCTGCCAGAAGATACACTAGTTCAAACAAAAGACATTTAATCAAATAACATAATAAAAAATTCCCAAATGTGCATATGATTATTAGATTACATAGACTATTATGCCACACTACATAAAGGCAGGGCACACAGAAAGAATGTGAATGATCAGGACTTTGCATGTGGCCAGGAAACATGAATAAGGAGGCACATAACAGGGATCCATGTGACCAGGGCTCTGGGTTGGAGGACATACAAGTTAGAAGTACTTGTGGCTAGAGCTCATGTATATCCAGGGTAACTCACACCCCTGACACTGCAATAGGGCTGTCCTCTGGAGGCACCATCCCACTGCTCTGTGTTGAAGATTACTACTCTCGTATAGGTGAGTTGTTTCTTCTGCTGATCTCACTGCTGGGCACTTCTGCTGTCTGTGTGGTCACTGAGAGCTTATCCTCTAGAAGTTTCTGGGCTTCACCTCTTTTCAAGACTACATGCCAACTACTTTATCTCCTGTCTACAGTGACTAGAAGGGTTTCCCCTGGCAAGGGCAAACTGATGGCTTTTTAATCATGATCAGAGGCTGTGCTTCGAGCCACTGCACCTAGTTGAGGATGCTACTGAAGAAAAATTGGGGAAGGGCTGGGGGGAGCCAAGATTATGTCTTTTCATTCCCTTCATTAGGCTAAATTTCAGCCCAATATTTCAAATAATCATCAGATTTAGGGTTAGAAATTCCCAAAATTCCCTCTAGCTTGGCCAGCAGGTGAACTTAAACAGAATAAAAATTAAATTAAAGGTCATTGTCCTCCACCTCCTGGCCCCAAATTCTATCTGTTATGTGTATGTCAGCAGTCAACCTCTCTAGCATGTATACTATATTCTAGACTCCTTACAACATTTGACAGATAGGGGAAGTGACTTCCTGAAAGTCATGTTGCCAGTAAGGAATGCAAGACAGGACTAAAATTCATGATTTCAAGCTCCAAGTCTAACATTTTTAGGCATTTATTATGCATCAAGAAGCATACTAGACCCTGGAGGCAAGTTCAAACAATTTAATTTTTCCATTATATTGGGCTGCTGTTCTAAAAATACGTAGGTAATGAGAGATGAAAGAAAGAGGAAAGAGCTAATAGGCACTAAACTAAAAATCATGGAAGATTATTTTTCCCTAACTAAAAAAGACAATAAATACAAGGGAAACTTGGCAAGTAGCTAAGTCTACTGCTGTCTTCTGGATGTCCATCCATTCTTTTTTACCTCTATACTTATCCCCTTCCATCTCTAGAACTAGCATCTTCTCTCTCTCTCTCTCTCTCTCTCTCTCTCTCTCTCTCTCTCTCTCTCTCTCCCTCTCTCTCTCTCTCTCTCTTTCTCTCTCTCTCTCTTCTCCTTCTTTCATTCTCCCTCCTCACTAAAACCTTTGTTTGACCCTGTTTTTGTAACTACCCTTTCTTCTCATTCCTTCATTTCAAAGCCAAACTTCTAGAATTTATAATGATTTATTGTCTATATACAATGCATTCCACACATAAAAGGTATTGTGTGCTTTTATTTATTTATGTAAATATCTCAGAAGATGGAGAAGTTTAATTGTATCCCTTCTACTAACACGATTGCTGCTCCTTAAATGTCAGAAAATGGTTTCATGATTTATTTTGTTTTAGTCATGTCTGACTCTTTGTGACCCCATTGGGGTTTTCTTGGCAAAGATACTGGAATGGTTTGTCATTTCCTTCTCCAGTTCATTTTATAGATAAGGAAATTGAGGAAAACAAGGTTAAGTGATTTGTCTAGGGTGACACAGCTAGTAAGTGTCTGAGGCCAAATTTGAGTCTTCCTGACTTCAAAGATGAGTCTTCCTGACTCCAGGTCCAGTGCTCTATCATTGTACCACCTAGCTGCCCTTCACGAGGCAACAGCCAAATAATTAAACACTTAGTGCCAAACTTTACAATGATGAACCTATCTAGATATGGGTTGGTCCATTTCCATAGCTCCATGGTGCTCAAAAATTTCCCATATCCACATAAGATAATATCCTAGGCAGCATAGAGGAATGAATGGAGTGTTGGCTTCCAGGTAAGGAAGGCCCAACTTCAAATACCACCACTGAGACTTACAAATATGGCACTTAATCTTTATATGTTTCACGAAACTTCCTAGAACTTGTCTCTAAGATCATAGTTGTGTTCCCATAATGGAAGTGCCTTACATTAATAAAAATCATATATACCTCACATATTTGTATATACTATCCCATTAAAAATTCTATTTTATAATTTACCAAGAATCTCAATTCTTTGCAATGTTTAGCAAAAACAATGACAATGAATTGAAACAGACTTTGGATGTATCTATTGCTTTGATATTCAGTACCTGAGAGAGCACCAATCTCATCAGTATGGATACTAGGGACAGATTGTAGCTCATCCATGGATTCTCCTTCTGAGTGATTTTGTCCACATCCTTCCATCTACATGACACAGTGGATAGAGCATTGGGCTTGGAGTTAGAAAGACCTGAGATCAAATCCAGTGTCAAACGATTACTAGCTGTGTAACCTAGAATTAAGGTTAGGTCACTTAACCTCTGTCTGACTCAGTCTTCTCAACTATAAAACTGGAATCATAATAGCACCTATCTCCCCAGATTATTGTGAGTATAACATGAGATATTCCTCAGGTACTTCACACACTGCCTGCATATGGTAGGTCTTTGATAAATGTTTCCTTCAGGGGTCACAGACTCCAAACAGTTAGTCGGCCACTTAGTCCATTAAATATCTACTAAGTGCCACCCCAGCCACCAGGGATACAAAAAATGGCAAAAGATCATCACTGCCCTCAAGGAGCTCACAATTTAATCAGGAAGGCAACATACAGTCAACTAGATTCAAATAGACTATTTACAAGAAAAAGTTCTATAATAAATTTGAGTTGGGTAGAGAATGGAAAATCAAGAAAGGCTGAATGTGGGAGGTGATCCTTAAATTAAGATGGTGGCATGAAATGAGTTCATTAAAGGGAATTTTGTGAACGTTCCACATTCGAAGAGGGAAGAGACCTGGACAAAAAAATAATGGTATGAAATAAAATAGTTGGGCTAACCCCTGACTCCATCGATTCCTGCCCTGTGGTGGCAGAATTAACATTCAGGCCAGTCAATAACTAAGTTAGGAAATAGTGCTGCTGATTCCAATGTCATTCTGGAGTGAGTCACTCAGCTGAGTTCTGTTCCAGTCACAATTCTGATAAGCAGTCACACTGTTATGTGACTTAGCTGCAAGGGATTGGGAACAAATAATGATGAGCCAGAATAAAGCTTTCTCCACTACAGGAAAAATTAGTATCCAGACATGGAGGCTCATTCCTATAACTAACTCCTATTATTAAAGAAGGCTGGTTCTTCTCTTGAGTTCAGGGGTTCTAAGCTACCCACCAAAGGGCTAATGCCAATCAGGTGACCATATTAAGTTCAGAACTAATATGGCAAAGGAGTGGAGAGTCACTAGGTTGCCTAAGGAAGGGCAAACTAACCCAGGTCAGAACAAAAGAGCAGATTAAAGCTTCAAAGCTGATTAGAAGTGGTATGGGGCCTATCAGTGGCTGCTACACTACCAAACCAAGTGAAATAGGGAGATCTAGTATCAAAAAGAAAGGGGGGGAAGGAAAGGGAAAGAAAAAGGGAAAGGGGAAGAAGAGGAAGGGGAGGGGATGGGAGGAGAGAGGAGAGGGAAAGGAAAGGGAGGGGAGGAGAGGGACCTACATTCACACAATGGAGATCAGTGCTCACCACTAGGTACCCAATATCTCAGGATAGGTGACTGAGCTTAGCCTCTAGAGGTCAGATACACAGTTCCATGTCAAATCTAAAGTATGTCATCTTCACTCAGAGCGCCTATTTGATATACCCTGCTCTGGGCTTTAAAGAACAGGACAAAAAGTAAACAGAAAATTTTTGCAACAAGTATACATAGCCAAGCAAAGTCAATCTCCATCAACCGTGTCCAAAAATGTATGTCTCTTTATACGGCTTAAACCTATCACCCTTCTCTCAGACAGTGGGTAGCACATTTTATCTTCAGGCCTGTGGAATCATAGTTTTTCATTGCATTGGGGATAATTCTCAAGTCTTTCAAAGTTAGTTTTCTTTATAATGTTGTCATTGTATAAATTGTTCTGCTGATGGAGCTAACTTCATTATGCTTAATTCATACAGGTCAGTCCAGTTTTCTCTCAAACCACACAGGCCTAATTTCCACTTCTGACCAAGACATGTGTATTTTTTTTAATTGGGTAGCATCTTCTTTCATAAGTCCTTGGTAGTTGATTTGAATATTCATATTATCCACAATAGCTTATTGTTCACAGTTATTCTTCAAACAATATTGCTGTTATTGTACACAACATTCTCTTGGTTCTTATTTTTCTGCTTATTTTTCTCCTCATTATTCCATGGAAGTCTTTCCATGTTTTTTTTTTTCTAAAATCAACCTGTTCATCATTTATTACAGCACAGTAGTATTCCATCACAACCATATACCACAACTTATTCAGTCATTCCCTAATTGATGAGCATCCCTTCAATTTCCAGTTCTTTGCTACCACAAAGAGAGCTGCTATGAATAATTTAGAACATAGAGGTTCTTCTTCTTTTTTGCCTGATCACCTTGGGAAACAGACCTAATAGTGATATTGCCGAGTCAAAGGGCATACGAAGTTTTATAACTCTTTGGGCATAATTCCAGATTGCTCTCCAAAATTTTAGATCCTTTCACAGTTTTACCAACAATGTATTTAGTAGGGTGGCTAGATGTCGCAGTGAATAGAGCACCGGCCCTGGAGTAAAGAGGACCTAAGTTCAAATCCGGCCTCAGACCTTGGACAAGTCACTTAACCCCAATTGCCCTGCCCTCCCCCTTCAAAAAAAAAAAAAACCATAAAACAGCATATTAGTGTCCCAATTTTTCTACATTCCCTCTGACATTTGTCATTTTGTCCTTCTATCATTTTAGCCAATCTGATAGGTATAAGAAGGCACCTCAAGGTTGTTTAAATTTGCATTTCTCTAATCAATAATGATTTAGAACACTTTTTCATATGACAATATGTAGTTCTGATTTTTTTTTCTTCCAAATACTGCCTATTCATAGCCTTTGACCATTTACCAGTTGGGGAGTAGCCTATATTCTTATATATTTGACTCAGTTCTCTATATTTGAGATATGAGGCTTTTATCTGAGAAACTCTCTAGAAAATGCTCCCCCTATTTTCTGCTTTCCTTCTAACCTTGGTCCCATTGCTTTTATTTGTGCAAAATATTTTTAATTCGATGTAATCAAAATTATCCATTTTATATCCCATAATTCTATTTCTTGTTTATTCATAAATTCTTCTCCTATTCATATGTCTGATAGGTAATATGTTCTGTGTTCTTCTAATTTTCTTATGATATCCCCCTTTATGTCTAGGTCATGTATCCATTTTGACCTTGTCTTGGGAGTTTATGCCCTACTGCTTTCCAGTTTTCCCAACACTTTTTACCAAACAGTGAATTCTTATCCCAAAAGCTTAAATGTTTACATTTATCAAATACAAGGTAACCATAATCATTTACTACTGTGCTTTGTATATCTAACTCTAGTCCACTCACTCACTATTTTATTTCATAAACAGTATCAAATAGTTTTTATACTTACCATCTTACAATACAGTTTAAGATCTGGTACTGCTAGACCTCCTTCCTTTACATTTTTTTTCATTAATTCCTTTGATATTCTTGAACTTTTGTTCTTCCAAATGAATTTTATTATTATTTTCTAGATCAGTAAAATAATTTTTGTTAATTTAATTGGGATGGCATTAAATAAGTAGATTAGTTTAGGTAGAATTGTCAATTTTACCATATTGGCTCAGCCCATCCATGAACAGTTAATATTTCTCCAATTATTTAAATTTGACTTTATTTGTATAAAAAAGTGTTTTATAGTTACTTTCATATAGTTCCCAAGTTTGTCTTAAAAGATATACTCTCATGTATTTTATATTGTCTACATTTATTTTAAATGAAATATCTCTTACTATCACTTCTTATAGGGCTTTGTTGCTGATATATAAAAATGTTGATGATTCATGTGGGTTTATTTTATATCCTGGTACTTTGCCAAAATTAGTTTCAACTAATTTTTATTTGAATCTCCAGGATTTTCCAAGTATGCCATCATAGCATCTGCAAAAAGTTTTATTTCCCCTCATTGCACATTCTGATTCCTTCTATTTCTTTTCTTATTGCTACTGTTACCATTTTTAGTACAATATTGAATAAAATTGGTGCTAATGGGCATCCTTATTTCACTCCTGATCTTACTGGGAAGGCTTCTAGTTTATTCCTGTTATAAATAATGCTTACCAATGGTTTGAGGCTGTTTCTTATCATTCTAAGAAAAAATTCTTTTACATCCATGCTTTCAAGTGTTTTTAATAGGAATAAGTGTTATATTTGGTCAAAAGCTTTCTCTGAATCTATTGATATAAGCATATGATTTTTGTTACTTTTGTTATTGATATCAATTATGTTAATAGTTTTCCTTATATTAAACTTTCTATTTCCTGGTATTAGTACCATTTGGTAACAATGTATAATCTCTGTGAGACATTGTTGTAGTCTCTTAGCTAGTATTTTATTTAGGATTTTTATATCAGTATTCATTGGTCAAACTGATCTATAATTTTCTTTCTCTATTTTTCCTCTTTCTGATTTAGGTATCAGCACCTTATTTGCTTTATAAAAGGAGTTTAGTAGGACTCCTTCTGTGCCTATTATTTCAAATAGTTTATTTAATATTGTAATTAGTTGATCTTTAAATGTTTGCTAGAATTCATTTATAAAACTATCTGGTCTTGATGTTTTTTTTTCTCTTAGAGAGCTCACTTAAGGCCTATACAATTTTTTTTTCAAATAAGTTTGCTTAGTTATTCTATTTCCTCTTCTGTTAATCTAGGAAGTTTATATTTTTGTAAGTGTTTTTCCATTTTACTTAAATAGGTTAATTTGTTAGCATACAATTAGGCAAAAAGCTTGTAATAATTGCTTTAATTTCATCTTCATTAGTAATATGTTTGCCCTTTCTATTTTTAATACTAGTAATTTGGTTTTCTTCTCTCTTCTTCATTCTTTTTTTTTTAATTTTTGGAGGGCAATTGGGGTTAAGTAACTTGCCCAAGGCCACATGGCTAGGTTTTTATTTGTGTGTGCATTAAGTGTCTGAGGCTGGATCCGAACTCAGGTCCTTCTGACTCCAGGGCCGACGCTCTACTCACTGCGCCACCTAGCCACCCCTTCTTCTCTCTTCTTAAAAAACCATATTAACCAGTGGACATCTATTTTATTGATTTTTTTTTTCATAAAAACAACTCCTAGTTTTACTTGTTAGTTCAATGGTTTTCTTACACACAATTTTATTCATCTCACCTCAAATTTTCAGGATTTCCAATTTAGTGTTTTATTAGGGATTTTTAATTTGTTCTTTTTCTGGGTTTTTTTTTATTGTGTATCCAAATTCACTGATCTTCTCTTTCTCTATTTTATTGATGCAAGCATTTGGGAGATATACATTTCTTTACTGCTTACTGCTTTTATTGCATTCCATAAACTTTGATATGTTGTTTCACTATTATCATTCTCTTTAATAAAATATTAATTGTTTCTATGACATTCTTTGACCCACTCACTCTTTAAGATTCGGTTATTTAGTGTCCAATTAATTTTTAATCTGTTTCCATGGTCCTTTATTAAATGTAATTTTTATTGTATTATGATCTGAACAGAATGCCTTTGATATTTTTGCTTTTTGCATTTGACTATAAAATTGCTATATATGGTCAGTTTTTGTATAAGTGTCAAACATTACTGAGAAAAAGGCATATTCCTTCCTCCTCCCATTCAACTCTCTCCAGATGTCTATTATATCTAGCTTATCTAAGATTCTATTCATATCTTTGGCTTCTTTTGTATTTATTTTTTGGTTAGATTTACCTAGTTTTGAGAGGGGAAGATTAAAGTCCCCCACTGATATAGTTTTGCTATCTATTTCCATTTGCAATCCATTTGTTTTTCCCTTTATAAATTTGGATATTATAGCATTTGTTTCATGTTTAATATTAACATTATTTCATTATCTATGGTGCCTTTTGACATGATGTGGTTTCTCTGCTATCTCTTTTAATTAAGTCTATTTTAGCTTTAACTTTGTCTGAAATCATGATTGATAACCTGGGTTTTTTTTTCTACACAAGCTGAAGCATAATAAGTTTCTACTCTAGCCCCTTAATTTTACTCTGTGTCTCTTATTTTTAAATGTGTTTCTTGGCTTTTTTTTTTTTTTTTTTGCTTTTTGGAGGGCAATTGGGGTTAAGTAACTTGCCCAAGGTCACACGGATAGTTTTTTTTTTCTTGTTTGTGTGTGTTAAGTGTCTGAGGCCTAATCCGAACTCAGGTCCTTCTGACTCCAGGGCCGGCACTCTACTCACTGCACCACCTAGCTGCCCCTTCTTGGCTTTTTTTGTTTGTTTGTTTGTTTGTTTTTAATTTTCAACATTCACGTCTATAAGATTTCAAGTTCTAAATTCCCCTCCACCTTCCTTCACTCCCCCCTTCCCAAAACAGCTTCTTGGACATTTTTTTAAAAATGTGTTTCTGGTAAGCAACTTATTGTCAGTTTCTGGTTTTTGATCCATTCTGCTATCTGTTTCCATTTTGTGGGTGAGTTCATCCCATTCACAGTCAAAGTTATAATTACTAGTTGTGTATTTCTCTGCATACTATTTCCCCCACTGTTTATTATTTTCTTTCTCTCTTTCTTTTTACCCTATCCCTTCTCAGAAATCTAATTTACTTTTAACCACTGCCTCCCTAACCCACACACCCTTCTAAGAATCCCTCTTTTATCCTTTCCCCTTGCCCTCCTATTTCTCTGTAAGTCAAGAAGCCTTTTATAATGTATATATTATTCCCTCTTTAACCCAGCTCTGATGAGAATATTCCTGTCCTACTCATCCTTCACCCTATCCTACCTTCCACTCTAAAAGGTTTCCCATTCTTGCCTCTTTTGTATGAGATAATTTGCTCAATTTTACCTCTCCCTACCCAATTTTAATTTTTTAGAATCATCCCATAATAATCAACTCAATCCCAATTCCTCTATCTATATGTCCTCTTTCTAACTACCCTAGTAATAATAACATGCTTAAGAGTTACAGATACTATTTTCCCATATAAGAAGTAAATAATCTAACCCTATTAAATCATTTATAATTATTCTCCCAAGTTTACCTTCTTATGTTTCTCCTGATCCTTGTATTTTAAGTCAAATTTTCTGTTCAGTCCTGGGGAGTTTTTCCTCAAGAATGCTTGAAAGTCCTTTAATTATTTTCTCCCCTTGCAGGATTACACTCAGCTTTTCTAGGGAGGTTATTCTTGGTTGCAAACCCAGATCCTTTGCTCTTCAGAATATCATATTCAGTACCCTTCACTCTTTTAATGTAGAAACTTCTAAATTTTGTGTTGTCCTGACTGCAACTCCACAATATTTAAATTGTTTCTTTCTAGTTGCTTGTAACATTTTCTCCTTGGGCTGGGAGTTTTGAAATTTAGCAATAATGTTCTTGTGAGTTGACATTTTGGGATCTCTTTCAGGTGCCAATTGGTGGATTTTTTTCAATTTCTATTTTACCCTCTAGTTCTAAAACTTCAGGGCAATAATTCATAATTTCAAACTCTTTTTTTAATAATTACTTTCAGGTAGTTCCAATGATTCTTATATTACCTTTCCTCAATCTGTTTTCCAGGACAGTTATTTTACCTAATAAGATACCTCATGTTCTCTTCTATTTTTTCATTCTTTTGGTTTTGTTTTATTATTTCTTCATGTCTTACGAAGTTATTAACTTCCTCTTACTCAATTCTAACTTTTAAGGAGTAATTTTCTTCAGTAAATATTGGATCTCTTTTCAAATTAGTTGACTTTTTTCATAATTTTCTTGATCTTCATGCTTTACTCATTTCTTTTCTCAATTTTTCCTCTTCCTCTCTTTTGATTTTTAAATTTCTTTTTGAGCTCTTCCAAGAACTCTTTTTGGACTTGTGACTATTTTACATTTTTTAGCTGTTTTGATTTCATTGTCTTCTTCTGAGTTTGAAACCTTGGATTGTGAGTAATGATTTCTCAGACTTCAGGTGTTTCTTGCTATTATTTTCAGATATCTGTGTGAAGATCTTTGACTTTTTCTTCCAATGTATCCAAGGCTGATGATGATCACTGCTTCTCCAGTTCAGATCTTAGTCTTTGAGTGACCTCAGGTACTCCAGAAACCGAGGGTCCATTATCATTGCCCCTGGAACTGTCCTCACTCCCTGGAGTCCCCGTACCGAAAGAGTCAACTCACCCCTCTGCCCTTAAATCAAAAACAGGGACTCCACTCTCTTTTTAAGTGACCACAATCAGCAGAGCTCTGACACTCTGCTACTACACTCACCATCATGGCAATCACAGCCTGAGACCTATCCAACCAAAGTACCTGGATTTTTTGTCCAGCACCAGCAACGGGCCCTCACAGGGCTAAACTAAAAACCACACACACACACCTGTGGGGTAAAAGTTTTCTCTGACACAGCTGACCCTAGGTTTTGCTACTTGTTGTCACAGCAGAGCAAAGCCAAATTGGTGTGCTCAGGGATCAAAGGCACTATTCAGTCTCATTTAGATTGGGATTTCAGTCACTGAGTCCCTCAACACCAGCCTGAGTAGACATGGCCTAGCTACCACAACTGTCTATAAGGCAACAGTTCCCTAAAGGAGAAAGATGCTGTTATTACTGCTGGCAAGGTCCACCCAGAAAAAAAAAAAAACCGAAGTGGTTGGGGGTTTGTTTTGATGTCTATAAACCTGAGACACTTTTTTAAAAGGAATTGTTTTACCCTGGGTTCCTCTTCCAACTGGTAGGCACCATTGGCCAAAAATAGAGTAAGCTTTCTGGGGAAACCTATTCCAGCTAAAATCTCCCTATAAAAATAGGAAAATATAAGCAGAGATAAGTTAACCCAAGTTGAAAAATAGGAACATCTTTTGATTGATTCTCCTTAAATAAGTCATCTCTGACTAGTAGAGCAAAGCTAGCTAACCAAATGGACACTTCACAAGAACCAATGGTTTGGGTTGCTGAGTCATGGGTAACATGAGCCAAGGTCTGGTGAAATCCTGGAGATGGTCTATCAGAGTGGAAAAGATAAAGGAAATCATAAGATGTTAGCATTAGATTAGTACTTAAAACCTAGAACATAGAGCATTGTTAAAAGGAATACTAGAATATAGAAGAAGGATGGTAGAATTGGAAGAGACCTTAGAACACAGAACCTAGGATGTTTACCCTGGAAGGAGTCTTAGAACAAGAAATGTAGAGTACTAGAGCTGAATTGGCTTAGATCATTAAATGCAGAGGTCTTTGGCCTTTTTTGTGCCCTTTAGTAATTTGATGAAGTTCATGGATCCCTTATCAGAAATGTTTTCAAATGCATAAAATAAAATACATAGAATTGCAAAAGGAAACCAATGATATTGAAATAAATATGTAATTTTTCCTATTCAAGACAGTTGTCCCCCTAAAATCTATCCATGGACCTCTTGGGAGTCCATGGACCATAGGTTATTAACCCTTGATTTAATATAATCCCTTGACTTGTCCTGGTTCAAAAACTAGTTAAATAGCACAGCCAAGACTCACATTCAGATCTTCTGTAGGGCAATAAGTAGGAATATTTGTCCTTGAGGAAACATAAACCAGGACCAGGACAAATATATAAAATTTATTCTCAAATCAGAGTTTCATTTTATTTATTTGTTCATTTAATTGTTTATTCATTCATCCATTCATTTATCTATTTATTTTTAAGCAGGGCAGGGCAGGTTGGTGCTTACAAGTGAAGAAACTGACTTCCCATGCTGCTATTCTCCACCCTCACCCCACACCCATAAATACTCAAATAGGGAGAAAGGTCAACCCAACATCCAAAGCTTGGGTACTATGACTACTAAACAATTGTCACCTGGTAGAGATATCATGCACACCAATGTGTGGCCCCATAAGGACCTACCCAACCGGGCTTGGTTCTAGCCTATCCTCTGAACAAGAAGTTCTTAAGATAGACTTCAGGGGCTCCTTGAAGCTGAATGGGGGAAAGCATCTTTATTTCAACATAATAGTTTCTTTTGTAATTCTATGTATTTTAGTTTAGGCATTTAAGACATTATTATTAAGACATTGGCTTCACCAAGCTACCAAAGGGGATCAGGACACAGGAAAAAAGTAAGAATCCCTACTCTAAAATAGTCTTCCCATAATTGATTCAACTCTAATACATGGAATATATGAACATGCTTAGTTTAATAGTGTATTCAAGTAAAATTGGTTTCCTCTGTCATCTTGCATTTTTATTTTATGCATTTAAAAACATAATTAGGAAAAGGGGTCCATGACACCAAAAAGGTTAAGAATTGGTCTAAACACTCTCCTAATCCCAAACTTAATTTACATCCTAAACTTCAGGGAGCTGCCTTCAACCTTAAAGTTGTCCCAGAACCCCAGAATTCTAGAAAATTAGGATGGAAATGGAACTTAGGAATCATCTAGGCCAACCTTCTCATTTTATAGATAAGGAAACTGAGGCCTAGAAAAGAGGAATAAGTTGTCCAAGGTCTCACAGTGGCAAAGATGGTACTATCACCCAGATCTCCTAACTCCCAGACACAAACATTTATTAATTTATTATCTATAATATTATAATCATTTATAAATTATTTATTTGCCCACAAAACAATGGCTAGTATACCCCTTTGCTTTCCCTTTCCTCATTGGAATACCTGGACAAAGTAAAACACATTCAACACAATGGAAAAGGATAGTACAATGCATATTTTTTCAAGATCTGGTTTCTTTGTTCCATGGGAGAGTCTCTGATACAAGGGTTACACCTATATCCAAAGTGACTTGAGGTAGCTTACAGGTCAAACAGTGTCAAAATAAGGCATTTAAGAATAAAATGAAGCTGAACTGAGAAAGCATATTGTTACTGAAGAGACCGGTTAAAGTCAAAAGAAAGATCCTATAGCCCTATTTCTTTCCTTTTTTTTAAATCACCAGTCATGGGAATACACATTATATTGTTGCTTTTCAGAAAGCAAGGGAAAACAATATTTAGTATTTTAAAAAGAATAAAACAAAGTCCAAGAAACAGATGCTTTTAGGAACATAAGTTAAGCTGATTAAAATCCCTGGGCACCGTCAGAATGTATCCTTCCTATATCCCATTTCTTTGGGACCCTGCTAATCTGATTAAGCCATTTGAATAAAGTTTAAAAAAAAGAGTCTAGAGTTGGAAAGGGCCCTAGAGGCCCTCTGGTCCAACCCTCTCATTTTATAAATGAAGATACTGAGACTCACAAAGCTAAAGTGATATTGCCCAACTAGTAAGTGGCACAGCCCACATCTGAACCCAGGAGTTCTGACTCAAAAGCATTCTGTGCTGCCTAAATTATGAAAGGGCTTATCCCCTGAGGAATCCTTTCCAAGCATCATAGAAGCACACAGAATGTCAGTGCTGGAAAGGAACTTAGAATATAGGGTGCCATAGCTGGAAGGGACTTTAAAACATATAATGTCAAAAGTGGAAGCATTCTTACAGAACTGGAAAGGACGTTAGAGACCATTTACTGCAATCTCCCTCCACTTCCCCCTCCCTAATTGTAGATATGAGGATACCAAGGCACAGAAAAGCCAAGTCACTTGCCATGAGAATACCTCCACCCCCCCCCCAATGACTATCACTGAAGGGAACACTGTCAAATGCATTGACAGACATAAACATCTTTTCCCCAACCTTTACCACATGCCTAATGACCCAGATCAGACACGTCTCCAATAGGAAAACATTAGACGGCCAGAAGGGAATTCATTGGTCAAAGCTAGAGATATTTGATATAAAAATTACAGGAAGGGGGTTACATTGATTTATGTGCTGTGGGAGGAATTTGCTGATTACCTGACCTAGTAGCCTGTCTGTCTGAATCCCAGTGCCCCGGGAAACTATGTGAGCTCTCTGGGCCAGCCATCCTCTGCAACCGATTAACATTAAGTTGCTGGCGTTAGGTGGTGCACATATCAAATTCTTAAAAAAAAAAAAGTGTAGGAAAAAAACCTCTTAATGTTTTGGACACCAGGGGGCCTGATGGGAATTTGGGACCATTTATGGGAAGTATTAGGGACATGGCCGCACTTACCCACTGACCCACATACTGGGCTGCCCTTAGCATAATTGTTTGTTCCTTTTTGTGTTCATTCCTGGCCTTCCTGACTGGGATTTCTTCTTTTGTGATTTACTTCTGATTCCCCTTCACAAAACATTGTTCTTAGAAAAGGCTCTGATCTTAGTGCATTATACCTGGCTACTGATGTCACTTTTCCTGTTCCCTCTCTCAGGGAAATTGTTCAAGGTGTGATAAGCTTGGCACTTAAGATTACAGACTGATGGGAGAATTTGACACATGCATTAATAACTACAGTAAAAGCCCAATGTGGCAAAGGCAACATCAGTGTTCAGACAGGGCTGTATGGAAAACTTGAGGAGAGCAAGAAGCAGGTTAAATGATTTGTCTGGGAGTCTTGATGCTAATCCATCAGAACCAGGATTCACTCACAAGGCTCCTCCATCCTAATCCATTGTTCTCACAATATAACACTCCTTCAACAATGACAAAAATCATTTTCAGCTACAAGAAGCTTAAGAAGGGTTGAGAAATCTTCCTCTAGGAGGTGGCATCCCAGAAGCAAGACATATTTACAGGCAACTAAAATAACATATTAGAATGTTAAATGCCACAAAGGCCCACACCTCCTGGCAAGCCAGGCTTTGGCTTGGGCTCATCCATCAGTGGTCATCTTTTCTGAGGATGACATAGCTGCAAAAAACTACTTCTGCTGTCATCCAGCTCTGACTGTGGGATCCTGGGACTCACAACCTCCAGAACACATGACATTTTTTCCAAGGTTGGAAACATCCATCTCAGAATTGTGATGCTGAGGAAAAGTAAAACAAAGCAGAAGATGAAGGCAGGAATCCAAAGACTAGGCTAAAGCTTGCCTATGTTGTTATGTATGAGCAGCCACAATAGCTACCTACGGGAGGGGAGAGGAGAAGGAAGACCTGTTCCCCACTCCAGCCCCTACATCAACAATGCCCTTACATGCTCAGCAGATAGAAAGTTAAATTGCTTAGGGGTAGCTAGGTGGTTCAGTGAATAGAGCACTGGCCCTGGAGTCAGGAGGACCTGAGTTCAAATCTGACCTCATACACTTAACACTTACAACCCATGTGACCTCAGGCAAGTCACTTAATCCCAAATGCCCCTCCAAAAAGAAGAAAAAGAAAAAAGAAAGAAAAAGTGCCAGAGGGCAGAATCACTTCCCTTTAAGGTCTACTGGGTAGGCAACTCTTCAGATTGAACTCAGATTCCTCTGAACTTTGCCCAATAAGAATTGTGAAATTTCAGGCTAAATTGGGTTGAATTATGTGAATAAATGAAAGATGCAGGGTTTTGTTTGGATTAGTCTATACTGTTGTGGCAGAAAGATTATCAGGCCAGAGTTTGGAGACCTAAATCATAGGAGCTGGAATTGGAAGTGGTCAAAGGCATCAGTGCCTTGCATGTAGCAAGTGTTTAATAAATGTTATTAAACTAATTCTTCTGTGATCCCTACCTTTTAGAGAAGTGGAAAGTGAGTCTCAAAAAAATGAAATTACTTACCCAAGGTTACACAGATAGTAAGTAGCAGAGCCAGGATTTGAACTAAATCCAGTGTCTTTACACTGGACGGCTTTCTGTCACTTACTGAATGACCATTGGGTAAGTCATTTCACCTTTACAAACTGATGACTCCCAAGGTCTCTTCTAAGACCTTATGCTGCTAGATAATGATTGGCTCAATTTTTCCCACTCTTCCCTCTTGCCATTGGGTTAAATGAAACAAATGCTAAAGATAAGGCAGCACCGAACTGACCTCAATCATTCAAGAGGCTGTGAATGAGATTGGGAGTGATCCATTGGCTCAGTCCACATAACACCTGAATGATTGACTCAGGCATTCTGGTTGGCACCATAAACAGACCGACTCTGACTGCCTATCCAGAGGCTTTTGTCTAGAAAACCCAAGCTTGGAAAGAGACACAAGAACAAAAAATGGAGAGTCTGGGTTCAAAGAAACTCGAATTCACATTTCTATTTTGCTTACTCATTGGGTTTTTCCCTGCCAAAGTAACAATCTGTTTTTCAGGACTGCCAAGGACTAAAAGTGTGTGTTCACCAACCAAAAGTCAACCTTCCTAATGTAAGTAATAATACAAGCTCTTATTTCTAGCCCACTTTACCAGTGAGAAACATCTTTACCCACAATAACACTGTGAGGTCTGCAGAAAAAGTTATTGTTATCCCATTTTACAGATGGAAAAATTGAGACTCAGAGGTTAAGGAGCATAGTGTAGCGGAAAAAGCCAAAGACTGGAAGCCTAGAAATCTAGATTCTAATCCTTCCTCTATTACTAGTTTATTGCATGACCTTGGGTAATTCATTCCCCTTGAGAGGTGTTGGATTAGGTAACCTCTAAGGTTCCTAGCAGCATCAACATTCTATGATTTGCCAAGGTCACTTAGTGAGTAGTAAAGCTAGAAGTTAAGCCCACATCTTCAACCTCTAAGGTTTGTTGTCATTTAGTCAACTCTTTGTGAACCCATTGACCACTTCTATCCCCCTCCTATCCTCCACTATCTTTTGAAGTCTTTCCAAGCTCATATTTGCTGTTTCCATGACATCATCTCCCCATTTCATCCTCTGCCATTCCTTTCTCTTTCTGCCTTCAATCTTTCCCAGCATCAAGGTTTCTTCCAATGAGTCCCATCTTCTCATCATGGGGCCAAAGTATTTAATCTTCACCTTCAGTATTTGTTCTTTCAATGAACAGCCTGAAGTAGGCTAAGGTTTCTACTCCTCATAGTACAAAATGCATGTGTATTGCCTCTCCTCATGATGGGAATCCTTAAACAGAATATCTTTAGGAGTGTATATGCATCAATTGACAAAGTAATAGAGGTATAACCTATTAGCACTGCTCTAATATAATTGATGATGATGATGATTTTATTTAACAGAATAATAATGTGTATCCATGTATATGTGGAGTCTCTCTGAGATGTCACTAGTAGCCCAGAAAATCCCTAATGGAGAGATGCAAATGGGAAATGGGGGATTGTATCTACAAGTGCCCAGGCTCCCTGTGGGAGGGACCTTGGGCCTATGTCCCTCCTGACCATGCTGCTTGACCTTCTCCTCCTTCTGGAGAGTGCCAAAACAAGGTTAAACCAAAGTAGGGAAGCCCAGATATAAACAAAGTCAGACATAAGGAGCAAGTAAATCAATCAACCAGTTGGAAAAGTGGAAGAATAGATATCAGAATGCTTATATAGTTCATGAATTCTTAGCCGTTTCATGAGACATGTGGCCAAAAATCATCATGGCTCAGTAGCCAATCTTCTGGTGAAAAATTATCTTTTCATTTTTTTCAAAACTAAAACATCATAGTAATAACTCATATTTCCACAGTGCCTCAGGTTTACAATGTGCTGTCCTCATTAGAGCCCTATGAAGTATATAGTACAATATTAGCATCCCCATTTTAGACATGGGGAAACTGAGGCTCACAGTAGTGATTATCCAAAACTACAAAGCTAGTAAGTGTCAGAGCTGGGTCATAAACCTAGGTCTTCTAACTCCTCTGCCATCATCATTTCATGGGATACTTGGACACTTCTTATAGGGTGATACTGATGAAGAATGTTTTTCTGACCTCCTTATCTAACAATGTGCATTAATTCAATTCACCATCTAATAAGAATCAGCAAACTGCCCCCCCCTTCCAATGCTATGGGTGATAGAAAAACAAATAAAATGGGATCTCTCTCCTCAAGGAGCTTGTAGGCTTCCAAGTCCTTTTCTTTGTGAGATAAATACCAATTTAATAAAATTAGGTTAACAATATTGGTACGTGATGATTGAAGATCTCTCAGGAGTCTGCATAACATTGCAGTGAGGTTTTATTCCAGCTTTCAAAATAGGATCTATAACAACAATTCTTGAAGAGTAATTTAGTCCAAGGCAGAAACACCACAATGCATTGGGGAGAAGATTTTAACCTATTTTCCACTGTTAAGTGAATCCACTACAAAATATATATATATATTTTTTATATATGTATATAAAATATATATATATTTTATGTATATATATAATATATGATATATATATTTATATATATATAAAATATATATATATATATATATATATATAAATTACAACTATGTACAAAGACCACTGCTAGGCACTGGGACAGTACAGATGAAAAACATTATACCATAAAATTCTCCCAAGAAGTTTTCAGTCTCATTGAAAGGATCATATTTGTATACAAGTAATCATGATAATATAAGTTCAAAGGATACCTATAAGAAAAGTGCTATAAGACATTGGAGACAGAAGAATCACTTTCAGGTGGTGGGTGTGAAGGAGGAGGGGATCAGAAAAGGCTTCCTGAAGGAGAGGGCATCTGTATTGGACCTAGAAGTGATGGAATTCTGACAGATTCAACTGGAGATGGGGAAAAGTAGGGGTTCACCCTAGAGAGTCTATTGGGGATGAGAAAAGATGGAAGAGGAACAAAAGAGAGCAAATAGTCTAATCTGCCTAGAACACAGGGTGATTTAAGGGGAATGATGGGATATAAATCTAGGAAGGGACAATGGAGCCAGATTGTGAAGAACCTTGAGTATTAGAATAAGGAGGATGAGGTGGTGGTGGTGGTGATTACAAAATAAATAATTTTTTATAAATATAAATATTGTTTATTATTAGGTATGCAAAAGGGACTCACTGAATGTTTTAGAGTAAGGGAGTGGGGTAAAAAGAATGATGCATTAGGAAGAGAAGAGGATAGAGAGTATAGGAAAGAAAGCTATTGCAATAGTATAGGTATGAGGTGGCAATGGAAATAAAGTATAGGAGATGGATATGAGAGATACTCTGTATGTAAAATGAAATGGCAATTGATGAACTATGGGGAGGGAGGGAGAAATGCAAAAATGACTATGAGATTTAGAGTAGAAAATACCTGAAAGTAGAAGGTTTTTCATCAATAAAAATAGATTAAGTAGAGGGTTGGGCTAATTTTGGAAAGAAAATATAATATTATAATTTAGACTTATCTAGTCTGGGGGCAAGCCATTTAGGTAACAATATATAGCGAATAGTGGGAAATTTGGGACTGGGACTCTGGGATGAGATAATTGGTAGAGATAAAGCTTTGGAAGTCTGCTGTATAATTAAAAGAAAACAGAAGGAAGGAAACTAGTAGGAAGAAAGTCGTGGGAGTAGTGTCAGGAAGAAGGTATCCACAATCGATGTGGAAGGAGATGGTTAACATGTTCAAGGACCATACAGAGCTCAAGGAGAATAAAGACTGAGAAAAGGCATCAAGATTTGGAAAAATAATACTAATTACAGTAACAATAGTTCTCAAATCTGGAGAGCTTTAAAATTTTCAAATCCTTTCCTCACAACAGTAATGGGAAGTAGTGAATTCTCGTTGTCCCCATTTTTAGATTTGAATAAACTAAGGCACTAAAGGTCATTTTTACCCAGAAGAGTGCAGCTTCATTTGAATATTGAGTACAGAAGTTAGATTACAAGAGATAGATGGGAAAAAAATGCCAATATTGGTGATAATAGCCTCCAACATCACAATGTTGCTCCTAGGAACTCAACTGGAAATCTTCAAGCTAGGGCTGTATACCTACCTATGTCATACTTTAGAAGGGATTCGTGCTAAGCTGGAGCTAAAGCTAGATGTCTTCTGAGATCCCTTCCAATTTGAGATTCTACAATATAATTACATTTATATTACATTCTATGATTTACAAAGCACTTTCAGGTCTATATTTAAAAGAATAGAAATTCAAATGTTTAAAATGTAGCTAGGCATAATGCCTTTGCTGCCTTACTTAAATCCAGTTCACATGCAAGTCAAGACATCACCCCATAATGGCATCAGTCTTCTTTGTAAACAAAGAAACATCAACAACAACAATACAGATAATAATGATCCTTTGCTGTGGCAAAAACTCCATTTTTATCACTTTGGTAAAAAGAAGAACTGAAAAATCAAAAAGGTCTTTTGGGTTGATGCCCATTGGCTACTCTGAGGTTCAAGTTCTCAAATGATATTTGTCTATCTCAATTTCTAGTTCACGAGCCCTTGTTTCCACTGGATGTACCCAACCAGGTCAAATAAAACAAAACCCCTAGGTAACCATGGGGACATTTACTAGGAAGTCAGCTGCCGAGAAGGCACTTAATCAGCCCACTAATTTTCACTTTCATTGTACCATAAGTAGCTTTTATTTGAGCTCCTGACTCATTCAAATGTTAATCTCTTGTACCAGATCTGATTTGGGGACCCCAAGTCAACCCCTTGTCCCCAACCCCTGGGAGAAGGCAAAGGTTAAAGGAGTAATCTGCTGTGGAAGGAGCAGGAAAAACAGGGAATGCAACTCCATCTCTTTTGACCTTTGGATGCATCAAACATTTGGGATAGATGAGATAGTAGGTGTTTCTAAGTCTGGTAGGATTCTCTGAACTGTGATCTATACTTCCTCACACCTATGGGCTCTCAGCCATCCCCTGCAGCTCCTGCTGACTTTGGCTATCCAGAAATTCCTTGTATAACAAGTATCAAAATTCTGAGCCATCCTAAAAAGCCTAGCATCCAGAATATAAGAAGAGATTAAGAAGCAATAAGGGCTAGCAAATGAGGCTGTCTTCTCACTACCCTAGTTTTATATTCCCTTTATATATGACATGAGCAGGTAGCCGGAGAGGGATACACCTTCCACTAGTAATCAACTCCTGGTCACAATAAACGCAGTGGGTTAGAGTTGGACATTTTTCCTCTAAATGCTAGAATATAAGAAGACTGTGATCAATATTTCTAGAGAAAGTCCTCCCCTTGAGGGCAGGAACTCTTCTGTTTTCGTCTTTGTATTTCCCATGTCTCACACAACATCCGGCATATAGCAGACATTGATGGCATAGTGGAAAGACCACTGGTTTTGGAATCAGAAATCTTGCATTCAAATCCTGGCTGTAATTTGCTACCTGCATGACCTTAGGAAAGTCATTTAACTTCTCTGTGTATCACCTTTCTTGACCATACAATGAAAAAGTTGGCTTCTAAGGTCGCTTCTCATTCTAAACTTATGATCCTCTAAATTGGAGTAGAAGAATACTGGATGTTTCATGAATTTGCATTCTATTTAAGATGCATAGAATCATCTGAACCACTTGAAAAAAAAGTTTATTGTAAATAGAATCATAGGATCTCAGAATCACCAAGCTGAAAAGAAACCTCAGGGGCTGATGAATCCTTCCTATACCTTAGACAGAATCTTTTTCCAGCATCTCTAATATTTGATAAGGTTGTCAAGAGAAGTAGTTTTACCTAGTGGGAAGAATGTTAAATTTGGAATCTGGGTAGAAGGGTTCAAATACTGCCTCAGACATTAACTCCACAGAGACTCAGTTTCTTTTTCTGTACAATGTAACTGTCACTGGGTACATCACAGGGTTGTTGTGAGGAAACGGCTTTATAGACCTTGACATATTATTTAAATGTAAGTTATCTTAATTACTGGGTCACCTGATTTCTGCTTATAGGTCAAGGACACAACATTGCCTAGTAGAGAGGAGGCTAGCTTTGGACCCAAGAAGATGGAGTTCTTGACTGGAAGTTACTAGCTGAGTGACTGTGGACAAATTGCTCACACAGATTATCTGAACCGGTTTCTTCATCTGTAAAATCAGGTAACATAATATCTGCAGAATGTACCTCAATAGTTTATTCTGAGACTCAGATGAGAGAACAGATTTGAAATGCTTTTCAAACATTAAAGTCCTGTATAAATGCCAGTTATTTTTATGTAAAAATACTATATAATTATCAGTACTGTCACTTTCTTTCCAGTCAGACTCCTCGGTCAACTGTAGCCCAGTATTCTATCCTATTCCAATCATGCTCCTGAATGTCCGAAGGTCTCTGAAACACCTTGATCTGGCTCCCAACCTGTTACCTCCTGTGTCTCTTACCTCAAGTGTGTTTTTCCCAGGGCACCTATTTACACAAGAAAAGTATTTATATCAATAGACAAAGTCAAGATCAGGAGGCATTCAGGACTGGAAGATCTACAAACAACAGACTGTCCTAAAAAAAGACAGCTGGGTGGAGGAGCAGATGAGCAGGAAGATCTGAATTCAAATCCTTCCTTAGACACTTATTAGCTGTGTGGTCTTGGGAAAGTCACTTGACTTCTCTCAGTATCAGCTTCTTCATCTTTAAGATATGGGTAATGATTTACCTTGCTGGGTTGTTGTGATCAAATGAGGTAATATATGGACAGTACTTTGTAGACCTTAAAGTGCTACATGAATGCTATCTTTTTTTTTTGCTTTTTGGAGGGGTGATTGGAGTTAAGTGACTTGTCCAAGGTCACACAGCTAGTTTTGTGTTAAGTGTCTGAGGCTGGATTTGAACTCAGGCCCTCCTGACTCCAGGGCCAGTCCTCTATTCACTGTGCCACCTAGCCACCCCCAATGCTATCTTTCTATTATTATTCATGCATAGGTTTGTGTTAAACTACACCAGTGGCATCAAATTCATATAGAATCTAGGTAGCATATTGTAGCAGCAAGCACCCCAACATCCCCAGAGTGGCTGCCAACACAGGTTCTTAGATCTGCTTTTCAAAAGGAAAGCAACTCAAAATCAGTTAACAAGCTTACTTTAATCAAACAAACATATTACCTAGTTCAGGTGAAAAAGGTCACCACCCCAAACTTCAGAGTTACAGAACTTACAGATCAAACAGACAGGCTTCCAAACTGTCCAACCATTATATCAATACCAAATCACAGTTACCAGAGAGGGAAGCATCAACATCTGGGTTTTCAAAGCCGGGGGGCTCTCAACAACGGCTTCCCAGAGTCTCATCTGGTCAAATCACACAACACTTCTCAAAGTGAGCCCCAAAGCAAAGCCTCTCATCAGAGTTTATATAGCCTTCTCCTGGCTCAGAGAATGTAACAACCTTTTTGACCCACTGCCCAATCACAAAGTATCAAGGTGTGGGCTTTCCTAAAAAACAAGCCTCCCACCACAGGCTCCAGGTGCACTTAAGCTAGGGGCAGGGAAGATCTTTAAATTTGCATTTCCATTACACATATTGACTTAGAAAACCACAAATTAACATCATCTATGTTGTATTATATTTCTCTTTATTTTGTTAAAATTTCCCAATTATATTTTAATCAGATTCTGTGCCTCACTCTGGACTTTTGCAGCCCTCAGGCTGGCAAGATTGACACCTTTGAACCAGATGATTTTGAGTCACTTACAATTCTGAGATTCAGTGAGCCTTCCACACTGAGGGGATCATAGAGACCTGGGACAGGAAGGGCCCTCAGAGGTCATCTAGTCCAAACCAAACCTAAACCTGAATCCCAAATAAAGACCTGTCCTCTGCTTGAAAGACCTCCAGACTTCAAGAAGTTAAAAGGTTCTTAGTGAGGGTTTTCATGGACTGCAACTTCAATGAGTCAACAATGAGATAGATTGGAGTAGTCAAGAAGGCTAATATGATCTTATCAAGTGAGGAGGAATTCTTGGGATAGAATAGAATAGTCCTACTTTACTCTGCCTTGATCAGATCACATCTGAAGAATTAAGTTTAATTTGGAATGACATACTTTAAGCAGGACGTTGACAAACTAGAATGCCATAAGTTCACATTATCAAATTAGCCCATGCCATCCAAAGGTTCAATGGTTGCCTCTGAAGGTACTAGCTTCTCCCTCACTAGAAGTCTGCAAGATGCTTGGTGGTTGTCTTTTACGCTCTACCAAAATGACATCACTATAATTGGGATCAAAATGCAGTGTGCCAATTGTATACAATGAGACCCATGCAAGCTTGGAAGACTATCACAGATCGAGCACAAATAATTCATATGAACATTTGGAATGGAGATACCTCTCAATTGTGCATCTGCTATTTCTTCTGAGCTGCTGAAGTTCTGCTTTACTCATAGAGCACAGCGCCTTCTTTGAGGTGGGCATGCCATGCTGAGCGGTTCTGTGCCAGTGTCTCCCAGGTCACACAATTGATTCCAAACTTCTTCAGAGAGACCTTGAGAATGTCCTGGTATTGCACCATCTGACCTCTGTTGTGAGCACCTGCTTTGTGAGTTCTCCATAAAATGTTCTCTTAGGCAAATATACGTTGGACATTCCAACAATGCAGCCAGCCCATTGGAATTGCATTCTCTGTAATAGAGTTGAGTGCTTGGCAGTTCAGCTCAAGAAGGAACCTCGGTGTCCAGCACCTCCAGCCTGGTGATCTCCAGAATCTTCCTAAGATAATCCTCCTTCCCTAGAGTTCTGCAAGCAAACACTGATTGTCCATTTGTGGAATTGTAGAGGAAATTCCTGCTCAGGTGCTACTCAGACCAGCCTGAAGTCTCTCACATCTCAGACTGGGATTCCAGGAATTTTTTCCTAACATCAAACTGAAATCTACATCTACCACTTCCACCCAGTGTTTCAATTTCTGCCCTGTGAAGCCAAAGAAAACTATTTGGATCCCTCTTCCACCTGGGCTCTCAAGACCCATCTTTTCTTCTCTTCCCCTTCCTCTAGACTTCCCTTCTTCAAATTAATCATAGCAGTAAGGGCTGGAAAGTTAGAAGGAATTTAGTGTTCATCTAGTCCAAATCCCTCATTTTACAAATGAGGAGACCAACGCCCAAGGGAAATGAAGGGACTTAGCTAAGAAAGAGCCAGTATTGAAACCCAGGTCCTCTTAATCCAAATTCAATGTTCTTTCCCACATCACATATGCTGCATCATTCTATGAGCTGAGCACAATGTCTAGCTTACACATCATCCTGTTCCCAGTTCTCTAGATCTGCCGAAGGTTGTTAATGTCCTTCCTAAATTGATTAGGAAACTGGCAAGCTTCCTATTTTATCCTGACTAATTCACATTAGTCATTGGGCTATATCCAAATGATCTTGTTCACTCCATACTCCCAGATGGGGGGAGGGGGTGAAATGAAATAAGATATTGGTTCTCAGGGACCCTTGGAGGTCTCCAAGACCTTTTCAGGGTGAGAGTCTATGAAGTCAAAAACATTTTCATAATAATGTTGAGGACATTATTTGCCTATTAAAATACTCCTTTCTTTCCCAAATACATATCTCTATAAGGCCAGATTTTCTTCACATACTTAATCCAAAATAACATGTCACAACAGATTGAATGCAGAAGCAATATGAAAATCCAGCTGTCTTTTATTAAGTCAGACATTAAAGAGATTTGCAAAAATATGTAAAACAATGCTACTCCTCTCACTAAATTTTTGTTTTAGAAAACATAGTTTACTTTTGCTTTTTTTAAAAAATATTACCTATAGTAATTGCATTACTATCATTATTTTTAAATAAAAAAACAGTTTTTAAAATTATCAGTTTTAATTCTAATAGGATAAATATTGCTATAGATGGCCCACATAACCAAAGTTCTTTCAGGTGCTCAATAATTTTTAAGAGTGTAAAGCGGCCCTGAGTTCAAAAAATGTGAAAACTATTGACTTAGAGAAAAGAAATATGAAACCTGAATCAGGGAGAACTGATTTCGAGGTCTACTAGGGTCATGGACTTCTCTGAGTCTCAATTTCCTCATCTACAAAATGGAGTTAGATAAAAATAGCTATAGTGCCCACTTCACCAGGTTGTCGTAAGGATCAAATGAGAAGGAAAATGTGATATAAATGTGAATGGACTTAGTAAACATTAAAGTGCCGTGTTCCTTTCAGCTATTACTATGAATTAGAGATTGGCCTAGTCAGGTACTCTGGATAAAGGTCATTCTTCCCAACTATCCTCAAAAGATCACCCTCACTGAGTCAAGAGGAGTGCTGAAAGATGGTTACCTCTTGAAGCTCCAACTACATCTTTCACTGAATCAATCCCTTGCCCCAACCCTCTACCAGAGGACAGTGACTTGGGACACCACAAGACGAGGGCAGGAAATAAGACCACAAATACTGCTTCTTCCATTCAATAGGAGCTTCATGAAAGGTAGAAAAGACTGAACAAAGGTTAAGGATGATTCTGATTCATTTAGACTACCCAGTTGCATGATTACCTGTGAAAATGATCACCAGCAAAGTTGGTCATATCACTCAACTACCATCCTGGAGAACCAGTAAGAACATAACCTGAGGTCTACCTGTACAATATATGCCACTTGCTTGAGAGTACCTGAGGAAAATGGACATGGATATCACTTAATCTGCACTTTGGAATTGAAAGAAATGAGATTCAAGATTCAAGATCTCACCTCAAGATTCAAGGGAAAAAATGAGATTTTTCTTGGTCGAAAAAGCAAACCAAGTGGAAAACAACAAAGGTATCCCCAGCCTTTTTTCTCATCTGTACAATGAGGGCATTTGACTAAATGATTACTAAGTCCCTTAAAGCTCTGATATTATCCTTTTGGCCTCATCATAATCTTGACTTTGGAAGCTTTTAAAAAGAAAACTAGTACAGTTTTAATGGGAGTGGGGAGCACAAGGTTGCAGGGAAGGAGGGAAGAAAAGGAAGGGACCCTGGATCTTATATTCAAAGCTCTGCCTTTTCAGATTGGGGACCTTTCTGGCTGTCATCTTGGTAAAGCAGATATGTTGAGAAAACTAAAAAGAAAAAGACAAGGAAGAAGAAAGAAATAAAGAAATCTTTAATCAACAAGCTATATTTATGTTCAATAGACAAGTCCTTGCCCCTCTCTCAGACACATTTTTTTCATATATAAAATATGGGGGGGGGCTAGGTGGCTCAGTGGATAGAGCACCGACCCTGAAGTCAGGAGGACCTGAGTTCAAATCCAGCCCCAGACCCTTAACACAAAAACTAGCCATGTGACCTTGGGCAAGTTACTTAACCCCAATTGCCCTCCAAAAAGCAAAAAATAAAAATAAAAAATAAAATAAGGGGATTTACATATAATGATTTCTAAGGTCACTTTAAGCACTAATATTTTATCATATATTTTTAAAAGTCTTTCCTAGATCTAATATTTTATGTTCTTTGTTCTAATAGCCCATTTAGTTCTGAAACTCTGTTCTATGTTGCAAATACCATTCCAATTCTGACATTCTATGTTCTATGTTCTAAGAAGCTGTATGGCTCTGAGCTTTATTTTATGTGTTTTAAGTACCATCTCAACTCTGATAGTCTATGTTCTTAGCATAATTCCAGTCCTGGTATTCTGTGTTCTGAGGACCATTCCAAATCTGACATCCTAGGTTGTAAGGACCATTCCATACATGACATCCTAAGTCCTACGATCTAAGGTTCTATCCAGCTATGATATTCTGAGAAGTACTATTCTGTTCTAAAGTTCATCTCTGACATATGATACTACATATCATTAAGTCCCTTTTCCCTCTAACAGTCTTGGATTATAGTATTCTCACATCTCATTTTCTCTCCCTGAATCCCACTTAGTGAAATGTGTATGCGCCCTTATCTCCTCAATCCACCACTCCCAAAACCCTCTACTGTCCTAGGCCATAAGAGGTAAAAAAAAAAAAAATCAGAGCCATGCTGTAGTGATTTGGATCTGTACATCACTAAATAGCCATGTGACAGCTTTTTGGATGGCTAAGGATTCTAAGCTCCAAACAGCCTGCTTTGAAAAAGCTGCCTACTGTGCATGATCTTAATCAGCTTGATTTTCTGTTTCCAAACAGCTGTCTCTCTTTTTTTTTTACTGAACCAAAATTTTCCACATGTCAAGGGCACTGGACCCAACTCTAGAGAAAGTCAATGCCAAAATTGATTTTAAAAATAAAAAACAACCTAATAGCCCTTCTTCAGTTACCCGGGCACCATTATTTTTTTTCTTTTAAAAAGGCATCCAAAGACTCTTATCTGATGAAAATATGCTTTGACCTTTTCTCACCTTGGTAACTGAAATCCATTTAAGTGGATTTTGAGCCAATTTAGCCCTGGAGTAGCTAGTGTATTCCTGATTCAAGGAGCAGAGTCACAGGATCTCTGGATTGGAAGGCGACCACTGAGGTCATCTGATCCAACCCCACTTGACTCTCCTCTCCAAGATCCCACACTTTTGGATCAATATTTAGAAGCTGGAACATGCACAGAGGAGAATGAAGGCTTGAAACCCATCCATTCAAAGATTGATAGAGGGAACTAGGGATGTTTATCCTGGAGAAAAGGAGGCTTAGAGAGGTCATATTAACTATCTTCAGTTACCTGAAGGGGCAAAGAAAGAGGGTAAGAGATTGTGTTTGGTTCCAAAGGATAGAACTAGTATTCATAGGTAGAAGCTACAGAGACAAATTCTCTCTCTCTCTCTCTCTCTCTCTCTCTCTCTCTCCATATGTGTATATGTATATGTATATGTATGTGTATGTGTATGTGTATGTATGTATATGTATGTGTATTTATATGTATATGTATGTGTATGTATATGTATGTGTGCACGTGTGCATATGTATATTGTGTTGCATGTGTATATGTATGTATATGTATATGTACGTTATGCATGTGTATGTATATGCCTGTTGTGTGTATGTATATGTATGTGTATATATATACACATATATATACATGTGTGTGCGTGTGTATATGTATGTATGTGCATGTGCATATAAGTATATGTATATGTACATGTATGTGTATATGTATGAGTATATGTATAGACTAACCATTACAGTTACCCAACAATGGAACTGATGAACTTGTGATGTAAGTTCTCTGCCAATGTGGACCAGAGAAAGTAAACTTTATAATCACTTGTTATGGGATGTTGTAGAGTGTGTGGTTCATGCTTCAAGTAAAAGAGGTTAGGCAACATGATCTTGCAACCCTAAGATTATGGTGTTATATACAGTGTCCCAAAAGTCCTGCGTTATGCTGAAACGATAGGTTTAATCTCCATGTGGGCCAGCTAAATTCTGTGTTTTCTGGCCATAGACTCCACACTTAGCTCAATTGTCTTATAAATGTGATCATTTGGGTGTTTCACAAGAGAAGATCGGTAGATCTTTGCATTCCATTGGGGGTGGGGGTGGGGTGGATTATTTGAAGCACACAGGTCCTACTGATTATGGGAAGGAGTGGTCATATCATCTTTGAGACAGAGGACAGCCTGTGATCTTCAAAACATCAAAGCCATGAAGTTAACTTGATCCACAGCTGCCTCTATGATGAGAGTCACCTGACCAAAAATGGACATAACCCACCCTATTTTCTAATGCATGAAATTTCACAATTAGAGTTTTATTTCTTTGGTTTTACACAAATAGGAAATTTCCCCCCTGAAAAAATGTAAACCCCCCTGAAAGGGATACTGCATTACTTGCTAACACATCAGGGTGAATGAATTTATCATTCATTCAGCAACCATTTCACAAAATCACAGAATTTCAGAATTGAGACAACACCAACTTGCATCTGACCAAGAATTCTCTCTATAGTATCCTTAGTAAATGTTCATCCAGCTTTCATTTAAAGGGTTGAAGGAAATAGAAGTAAACTATCTCCCAAGGCAGCACAATTTACTTTTAGATAGCTCTTAAAGTCAAGAAATTATTCCTTACATCAAACTGAAATTTCTCACTTAATCTTCTTTCCCAGGGGTGGGAAACCTATGGCCTTAAGGCCATGTGTGACCTTTTAGGTCCTCAAGTGCAGCCTTTTGACTGAGTCCAAGTTTTACAGAGAAAATTATTTTATTAAGGGAATTGTTCTGTGAAGTTTGGATTCAGTCAAAGGACTGCACTTGAGGACCTAGAGTGCCACATATGGTCTCTAGGTCACAGGTTTCCCACCCCTGTTCTACCCATTTCTCATAATTCTGCCCTGTGGGGGCTAGGAGAACAAGGTGAATAGGAACTTTGATGTGCAAATACAAGTGTCAAGAGAAAGCTAGAAATTTAAATTTTGTTGAGCAATGGGAAAGGATTGTATGAGGACATGATATTAACATTCTAATAGGAAGAGAAGAAAAAAGGGTCCTTTCTGAACTTAAAAGTCTTCAAAGGGCATTGGGAGAGTTAAATAAGAAAAACTGAGGTCCTGGGGGTTCATTGATTCTTCTCTGAAGGTTTTAAAAGGAAAAATATAAGGGCTATAAAAAGGAGAAGACGCTCCTGTAGAAAAGGAGGAAGAAGGGAATGGAACATGTTTTTTCCCATAATTAGTGTATACCAAAGGTGTCAAGGTGTCAAGGCACAAACCACCCCCCAAAAAATCGAGTGCAGACTATTCCCATCCTGGACCTGGACAATTTCCTGCTTGATTCAGGATAAGATCACATTAACCTAATATGACCAAAAAGGAAAATTATAGATGTTTAACGGTATGTGGGAAACCAGGACATATGTACTATTAGTGGAGTTGTTAACTAATCCAATCATTCTGATGAGCAATTTGGAACTATCCAGCAATGCCACTGCCAGATCTATATGGAAAAGACATCAAAAAAGGGGAGGGGACAAAGGGACCTCTTTGTACAAAAATATTTATAACATATCATTTTGTAGTGGCTAAGAATTAGAAATCGAAGAGATGCATCTCAATTGTGGAATGGTTGAACAAGCTATAGTATATGATTGTGATGGAATATCATTGTGCTATAAGAAATGGATATCTGGCTACTGGCCCCACATGGCTCCAGAAGAGAAACTAAGGCTGATAACTTTGCATAGCCCTCCCTCACTCAAATCCATTTCACTTGCAAGTCATGGTATCATCTTCCTGATGTCATGGTCTTATTTGAAAATAAAGGATAAACCACACACAACCACAATCACAGCTATAGGAAATGACCAACAAGATGGATTCAGAAAAACCTGGAAAGATTTACATGAACTGATGCAAAGTGAAGTGAATAGAACCAGGACAACGTTGTACATGGTAATAGAAATATTGTATAAAAGGGGCAGCTAGGTGGTGCAGTGAGTAGAGCACCGGCCCTGGAGTCAGAAGGACCTGAGTTCGGATCCGGCCTCAGACACTTAACATACACAAAACCCTAGTCGTGTGACCTTGGGCAAGTTACTTAACCCCAATTGCCCTCCAAAAAGCAAAAAAAAAAGAAAAGAAAGGGGCGGCTAGGTGGCACAGTGAGTAAGAGCGCCGGCCTCAGAGTTGGGATGACCTGAGATCAAAACCGGCCTCAGAAAATGAGCACCCACACATAAATAATGACTAGCCATGTAACCTTGAGCAAGTTACTTAACCCCAATTGCTTAAAAAAAAAAAAAAGAAATATTGTATAATGAAGAACTTGAATGACTTAGCTATTCACAGCAATACAATGATGCAAGACAATCCCAAAGAACTAATGATAAAGCATACTATCCATCTCCGGAGAAAGAACTGATATGGTTTTAATACAGAGTGAAGCACACTATTTTTCATGTTCTTTTTTTCATTCTTTTTCTCTTATTTGAGTCTTCTTATACAAAATGATGAATATGGGAATGTTTTACATTTGAAAGAAAAAAGATCACATTAGCCTTCTTGACTGCTCATGTCTATCTCACCGTTGACTCATTGAACATGAAGTCCATGAAAACATTCACTACGAACCTTCTAACCTCTTGAAGCATAGAGGTCTTTCAAGCAGAGGCCAAGGCATCACCATCTCAAGCATTGTGTAAGGGATTCAGGTTGGACTGGATGACCTTTGAGGTCCCTTCCTGCCCCAGGCTTCTATGATCCTATCAAGTTGAGTGACTCAGAGAATCTCAGAATCTCGGAATCAAAGAGATTCAAAGGTTATTGAGTCCAAAGGTGTCAATCTCACCACTCTTCAGGCAGCAGAGATCACAAAACTCCACAGTAAGGTATAGAACCAGATTAAAATGTTACTGGAGTGGCGCAGTGAATAGAGAGCCAGCCCTGGAATCAGAAGGACCTGAGTTCGGAGCCGGCCTCAGACACTTAATCCACACAAACAAAAACCTAGCCGTGTAACCTTGGGCAAGTTACTTAACCCCAATTGCCCTAAAGGGGCGGCTAGGTGGCGCAGTGAGTAAGAGCGCTGACCTCGGAGTTGGGATGACCTGAGATCAGATCCGGCCTCAGAAAATGAGCACCCACACATAAATAATGACTAGCCGTGTAACCTTGAGCAAGTTACTTAACCCCAATTGCTTTAAAAAAAATGTTACTGGAAAATGTTAAGTGGAAATAAAGAAGCCTAAAATACAATACAAATGTTAATTTGTGATCTTCTGTATCAATATGCTGTCCACCATCATTTCTATTTGAGTTTGCTAGGACTGGTATACCTGAAAAGAATATATAAAAATGAAAGGGGGGGAGTGAACATCAAATGAAATTTTCATCTGAAACGGACAAAATTGGTTGAAGACACAGACACAATTATATACATATCTACATACATACACATACCGTGCATACACTTGCATGTACACAAAGAGTTGATGCAGAAATAAACCAAATCTAAAAGGGAAATACACGGAAATAGGGAGAAAGAGGATTTAAAGAGAGTCTAGCTATGTGACCCTGGGCAAGTCACTTAACCCTGTTTGCCTCAGTTTCCTCACCTGTAAAATGAGTAGGAGAAGGATATGGCAAACTGCTCTAGAATCTCTGCCAAGAAAGCCCCAAACTGCATCGTGGAAAGTGGAACATGACTGAAACAACTCAGGAACAGCAGCAACATATTGCCAGAGAGGGAATTGTCTAAAACAGTGGTTCTCAAAGTGTGGTCCATGGGTCCCTGGGGGGGAGGGGAGAGGTCTACATGTCAAAATTATTTTTGTAAAAACTCTGACTTACTTGCTACTAAAATGCTCCTCCTTTTTCCAACTACATATCTGTGTGAGGTCAGATTTTCTTCATCTACTTCAACCACAATGACATATTATAATAGATTGAACAGAAAAGCAGATATGAGAATCCAGCTGTATTCTATTAAGCCAGACATTTGATTTGCAAAAATATATAAAACAAGGTCACTCCTTTCATTAATTTTTTAAATAGTTATTTTTCCTTAAAAAATATGCCCCTAGGGGCGGCTAGGTGGCGCAGTGAGTAGAGCGTCAGCCCTGGAGTCAGAAGGACCTGAGTTCAGATCCGGCCTCGGACACTTAATGGACACACAAATAAAAACCTAGCCGTGTAACCTTGGGCAGGTTACTTAACCCCAATTGCCCTCCAAAAAAAAGCAAAAAAAAAAAAATATGCCCTATATACTAGCATGTAATTAGCATTGTTCTTATTTTTAACAAATTGATAAATAAATATATTAACTATATAGAATGCAATTTCTAACACAGGAAATATAAATAGCTATAACCCACATAAACAAGAATAGTCTTTTGGAGTCTTCAATAATTTTTAAAGGTGTGAAGGGGTCCTCAGTAATTGTTAAGAATTAAAGGGTCCTGATATCAAAAAGTTTGAGAACTGTCCGTTTAAGGCATAACAACCCTCCTGATCCTGAAGAGAAGATTAAAAGAAAGGAGGAGAAAGGGGGAATTGGAATCTAAAAGAGTGTGCATAAATTGGGGAATGGCTGAGCAAATTGTTTTATGTGAATGTAATGGAATAAAATTGCAATGTAAGAAATGATGAACAAGAAATTATTTGAACGAATCCTGGGAAGTAGGAACTGATGTAGATTGAAATGAGCAAAACCAGGGGAACAATTTATACATGAACAACATTTTAAACAAAACCAACTCTGAACTCTGACCAAAGCAAGGACCAACCAATTCTCCAGAGACCCTTTGTTGAAATATGTTACTCATCTCCTGTGAAGAATGATGACAGAATTCAAGGCATGGAAAGATATTTGGGGATATGGTGATTATGTGGATTTACAGGGGACTTTTTCCCTCTATTTAATGAAGAGGAGCTGGGAAGGAAGAGGAGAGCTTAACAACAGTGATATAAAAACAAAATAAAGGGACTAAAGAAACTTTTTTTCTCTGCATTGGCACAGAAAAGAACAGAAGGAAATTCAGAAGGAAGCACAGACAAGCTGGACCCGTTTAAAAGAATGTGTGGAATTTAGTAATTATTTTCAAAAATAAGCAGTATAAAATAGAAATTCAGTTTCATATGCCATTATTTTTTAAGGTTCTGGGTTATTTATGAAAAGGTTATTTTGTGCATGTTTAAGCTCAGTAATTTTTTAAAGTCCTGCCAAGAGTCAGGCACTATATGTCAGAGCTGGGACTTGAATCCAAATATTCCTATTCCATGTTGTCTCTCAATGGCCATAGAAATATAAATGAAAAGATAACTCAGTTATTTGTATGTGTTTGTATATGTGTGCACATGAGCACACGTGCATGCATGTTGTCTCCCTCTATGAAATGTAAGCTTCTAGAGGACAAGAATCATTTTACTTTTGTCATTGTTTCCCCAGCACTGAGGTAGGAAATTGGGTAGAGGACAGTTCATGGAAGACCTGAGTTCAAATCCAGCCTCAGACACTTCTCTTTGCTTAGTTTTCCTCAACTGAAGAGATAGGAATAATGACAGCAACCTGCCAGGGTTGTTGTAAGCATCAAATGAGATAATATTTGTAAAGCACTTAGCCCAGTGACTGGCACATAGTAGGCACCATATAAATGCTTATTCCCTTCCCTCTGTGTCTGACACAGTACCTAGAACATGGCAGCACTGAACAAATGCTCATTCATTGACTGATTGATAAATTGGACTAAAGAACCAATAATGATCTGGGACAAGAAACAATTAAACATATCACACACACACACCCTTGGCAGATATCGTAATGGTTGTTTTTACTTAAATATTCTCTGTTGTTAGGATGGAGGGTTTGACATGAGGAGAAGCATCCAGTATATTTAGAAACAATAGTTGCTTTGGCTGCTGGAGATTGCCAATTTCTCCTCCCTCCTCCCTGCTGGATGCGGATGTCCCTGGCCTTTCCTATAACCTTCCCTGAGGGGTGGTTTAGGGTATGATCTTTTATCAGGTCACCATTCCATTGGTCCTATTCCTAGTCTCTCACATCAGCCATACCTAATTACAACAATTAGTTCTCTTTTTAGCCTGGTGACATTATAATGATCCTCCTGTCTATGTGGTTCCTTCTTCTACTTTATGGAGCCCATAGCTAATGAAAAGTTATTAATACAGGCTAAATAGTTCAGAGGCCTCAAGAAAAGTATTACTATTTAGATTCTCTGCTCTTACTTAAATGGTTGCATATATCTAGTTGGCAGCTAGGTGGTGCTGTGTATAGAGCCCAATCCTGTAGTCAGGATGACCTAATTTCAAACCTGGCCTCAGATAGCTGTGTGACCTTGAGCAAGTCACTTAACCCTATTTGCCTCAGTTTCCTCATCTGCAAAATGAGTTGGAGACATTATCAAACCTGGAAAATCACTCTGATCCCCAGCTGATAGACTGGAGTAAGGAAGGACTTGAAGCAGGAAGACCAACCCATCAATCATTAAACATTTATTAAATACCTACTATGTGTCATGCACTGTGCTAAGTGCTAAGGATAGCCGCTCCCCCCCCCAAAAAAAGAGGCAAAAGACAGTCCCTGCCCTCAATCTAATGGGAGGGACAACATGAAAACAAATATGTACAAAGCAAGTTATACACAGAATAAATGGGAAATAATTAACAGAGGAAAGACATGAGAATTAAGAAGGTTTGGGGGAGGCTTCCTGTAGAAAGTGGAGTTTTAGTTAGGATTTAAAGGAAGCCAGAAAAAAGTGGAAATAAAGGAAGTCAAAGAGATCAGTAGCCACAGCTGAGAAAGGAGAACATTTCTAACCATGGGGAACAGCCAGAGAGAATGCCTGCAGCCAAGAGATGGAGTGTCTTATTGTGGAATAGCAAGGAGGTCAAACACCAGGACATTGGAATAGTATAGGCATAGGGTGATGAAGGCCTGTACTGGGTGACAGAAGCTTCAGAGGATAAAAGGGAACATATATGAGAGAGAAGGGCAGCAATGTGGTACACTAGATAAAATGTTGAGTGTAAAGTCTGGAAGACTCATCTCCCTGAGTTCAAATCTGGCCTCGGACACTTGCTAGTTGTGTGATTCTGGCTAAGTCACTTAACTCTGTTTGCCTCAGTTTCCTCACCTGGAAGAATAAGTTGGAGAAGGAAATTGCAAATGTTCCAGTATCTCTGCCAAGAAAACCCCAAATGGGGTCATGGGGAGTCAGACATGACTGAAAAATAACTTCACAACAACAAATATGAGACATGTTACAATGGTAGAATCAAAAGAAGTTGGCAATAGACTGGATATGGGAGGAGTAGGTCTTGAGAGAGAGGGTGAGGAGTTAAAGAGAATCTCTGGGTTAGGGCCCTGAGTTACTGTGAAAATGGTGGTACCGTCAGCAATAATAAAGAAGTTCAAAAGACAGTAAGATCTGAAGGGAAAAGATAATGAGTTCAGTTTTAGACACTTTGAGTTTCTTTTATCTATGGGACATCTAATTCAAGATGTGTCCAATAGGTAGTGATAGATGTGAAGCTGGAAGTCAAGAGAGAGGTTAAGGCTGGATAAGTACTTCTGAGGCTCATCAACACAGAAATGATAATTGAATCCATGGGAGCTAATGAGATCACCACATGAAGATGATCTTCAACAGAATCCAGTGTGGGGTGCCCAACATTATTGGGATTGACTTAAATAAAGATCCAACAAAGGAAACTGGGTAAGAGAGGTTAGATAGATAGATGGAGGAACAGGAAAGAGCAGTATTATGGAAGTGTGGAGAAGAAAAGAGAAGAGGGTGATCAGCTGTGTCAAAGTCTGAAGAGAAATCAAGAAGGATAAAGATTGAAAAAAGGCCATTGGATTGGGCAATTAAGAGGTCACTGGATAAATTAAAATAACTCTGAGGTACCACCTCACACCTTTCAGATTGGCTAATATGACCAAAAAAAAAAAAAGAAAAATGATAAATGTTAGAGGAAATGTGGGAAAACTTGGACACTAATGCAATGTGGGTGAAGTTGTGAATTGATCCAGCCATTCTGGAGAGCAATTTGGAACTATGCCTAAGGGGCTATAAAATTGTGCATACCCTCTAATCCAGCAATACCACTGCTAGGTCTATATCCCAAAGACATCAAAAAAGGCAGGGGGTGAAGGAAGGATCTATTTATACAAAAATATTTATAGCAGCCCTTTTTGTGGTGGCTAAGAATTGGAAATTGAACAGATGCCCATCAATTGGGGACTGGATAAACAAGCTACGGTACATGATTGTGGTGGGGTATTATTGTGCTATAAGAAATGACAAGAAGGATGATTTCAGAAAAAGCCTGGAAAGATTCGCATGAACTGATACAAAGTAAAGTGAGCAGAGTCAGGAGAACATTGTACACAGTAACAGCAATATTGTATGAAGAAGACCTGTGAATGACTTAGCTATTCTTAGAAATACAATGTTCCAAGATAATCCCAAGGGACTAATGATGAAGCATATTATCCACCTCCAGTGAAAGAACTGATATTGTCTGAATACATACTGAAGCATGCTATTTTTCACTTTCATTTGTTCTTTTGCTTTTATTCAAGTCTTCTTGCACAAAATGACAAATATGGAAATGTTTTGCATGATTGCACATATATAATCTATATATGATTGCTTACCTTCTTGGGAAGAGGGGAGGGGAAGGAGAGCAAGAATTTAGAATTTAAAACTTAAAAAAAGCAAAAGGGTTTTAAATGACTTAATATCTAATTGAGGGGAAATTAAAATTATTTTATATATGTGTGTATATACATATGCAGATAGATAGATAGATAGATAGATAGATAGATAGATAGATAGATAGATAGATAGATATGGTCATTGGTCACTTTGGAGATTAGTTTCAGTTGAATGATGAGATCTGGAGCCAGTTTGTAGAGAGGTCAGAAAAGACTAAATGGAAAGGAAGTAAAGGCTTCAATTGTAAAAGGTCTTTTCAAGGAGTTTGGTCACAACAGGGAGGAGAGATATGGGATAATAGCTAGCAGGGATAGATGGATCAAGTGAGGGTTTTTTGAGGAAGAGGAAGATATAGGAATATTTGTAAGCCATCAATGAACATTTCTTAAATGCCTACTATGTGAAGGAGCTAGTAGACAGAGAGATTGAAGATAATGGAGTCAATCTGTTGGGATGGAATGGAATGAATCACTTGTACATGTAGAGGCATTTGCCTTGGCTAAAAGGCCTCTTCATGTGACACAGGGGTAAAAGAAGCTATGGTTGCAGAAGACAAAGATCAATGTAGGATGGGGAGAGGAGAAGAGGGAGCTCTCAGCAAGTGGCTTCAGTTTTTTCTTTTTAGTAAAATATGAGGCAAAGTTCTCAGCTAAGAGGTTGGGGAGAGGAGGAGGAATGGGAGATTTGAGGAGGGAAAAAATGGTTTGGAAGATCCACTGTGATAAATAAAATAGTTAATCAGGGCAGTGTAAAAAGATTGTCTTGTCAGGAGTAAGGGCCCAGTGGAGATTATATAAGAATTTTTAGTGGACCTAGTCAGAAGAGTTTTCTCCAGGATCATTCAGTCTTCCATGAGTAGGAACAGAAGCTGTGAATACTGTAAGTAATCCAAGGCTGAGGCTGGGCAGGACAAGATCACCCATACATTAATGGAGCAAAGGACTCATAAGAAGAAGACTGTGTAGAACTGAACTGTTTCACCTTTGGTCAAGGGTCAAGATAGGGAAAGAAGGAGAGTGTAGTGTAGGGATGATGACCTGGGAAAGAATTGAGAGGCAAAAGGTTTGGAGGGTTAGGTGAAAACAAAGAAAACAGTTGGAGTTTCAAGGCAGGAGAGGTGAAATGCCAACAGATTTTAATCAGATAAGGAAATATCAAAGTTCACGAACATGGAAGTCACACAATTAAGGTATGGTCATCTCTGTTGTAGATGATGTGGGGTATAAAAGAAGGTCATGGGAAATAAATTGAATATGTTGGAGGTTAATGAGTATCAATCTATATATTGAAGTACTCTCGTTTAAGGGCAGGAGTGTGGAAGAGATATAGATTGTGAAGCAGACACTAAAGTCACTGACAAAAAAGGAAGAGTGTCCCGTAGGTCAACAGCTATGAGAATTCTGATTGGGTACTATATATGGACTGAGTGAACCTCAAAGGAGGGGAGGTTATGGAATAATGGTAGTAGCTAGGAATATTTCAACTCCTCTGCCTCCTCTAGCCTCTAGCTAAGGAGGCAGTATCATCAGATATCAGTGACAGCCAGAAGATGGAAGGAGCAGGGAAAGGAAAAGATTTAAGATGAAAGCAAATGTGTTATCTGTGGAGCAGACATTCCAGAGAGCAGATGGGGTGAGTAGCTTTAGAGTGGAACATTGTGAGGTTTGGATTAAAAAGGGTGATAATAAGGGACTCCACAAACTCCCCAACCCTGTGGGAGTTTGTTAACCTGGAGGAATGAGATCAGATAGGTTGTCAACATTCCTGGAGGTTTGGCCTCAGGGTGGAGTCCTCAGATTAGGCAGCCCCAGCAAGGAGACCCATTGGGAGAGTCCACGAAATAGCCTTTCCTTCCTTGCTTGCTGGCAGGCCAGGCTAGGCCAGGAGACAGGGATGGGGAAGTTGGGGGAAGAACAGACATTCTGTGGAGAATATCCTTCAGTCCTTGAAAAGGTTAGTACAGTTAAAACTCTGATCTGAGTTCTCCTTTCAGAGGCACTCACAGGACCCTGCGGTGTCCCTATTTGTACTTTAGTCTTCTTTTCAGTGTCTCCTTCCAATTATTGCCCCATGCTCCTGATTGTAAGTTTCCTTAGTCCCAAGCAGGGTTGGGATGTCACTACTGTAGGTGCCCCACTTTTGTAGCCCCCTCCTTTCTTTTTATTCTCTTTCACAGATTGTGTATACCCTTTTAAGATCTGCTAGGTGTGACTTAAATCCTCTTTCCAGCTCAAAAATGATTATAGTTCAATTCAGTTTCAGGGCAATGAGAAAATGCTTGTCCCTCTGAACTATGAAAGCCATCAGTTTTCAAAACCCTAAAAACAATAGTTGTATTTTTTAAAAAAGGCATAAACAAAACATTTTATAAAAACCAAACAAACCTGCCTGTCTAGCAGTATTGTAAAGAAAAACCTGAAAAATGCAAGACCCTCTATAATTGTCAAATACTCTTAGAGCTTATGAGAGTACTCTGGAAAATAGACGTTTTCAAGATATAAAGAAAAGAAGCCACAATGAAAAGAAGGGAAATTGACATTTGAGGCAAGAAGTCCTACTTAATGCCCCTTCCAGTCACACCATGTGGCCAGCCAACACTGCTCATTAGACCAAATGTGAAAGAACATTTGACTTCATTTTTCCAAAGTATATATTCAATTTGGGGATAATGTTACTATTTCTGATCCAGGACAATGATCATTTCTTGAAGGAGAAGAAATGATTTTTCTTTAATCTGGATTTAGCATTCTTCTCCTACTCATAGATTTGATACCATGAGACCTGGAATTTAAACCCTTGCTTTAAAATTTACCATGTGAGTGACCAGGGAGAAGTCATTTAAACCACCCTGAATTACAGTTTCTTCATCTGTAAAATGGGAATAATACTATGATACTTTCCATCCAACAAGGTTATACAAGGAAAATTCTTTGAAGTGTCAATGAATGAGAATTGTCATCAACCTCATTACCATCTACAACTAAATATTTGAGTCTGAAGAATTTCAGCACCTAAAGGTAAAAGTCCAAAGATTTTCCCTAGAAGGCCTTGAAGCTAAATTTTTTTAATGGCCTGAAGGATGGAAAAAGTCTCAGAAACAGAGACTGGCAGAAAATACTGGCCCATTTCAGTCTGATATTTCTTTCTCTATTTTCTTGGCAGCAACTAGCTCTTTCATTGCCAATGGAAAATTCCCAAGTGCCAAGCCATTTTCAGATAATCTGTGCACACACATACACAAAAAGGCTTTCAACTGGTATAGCTCATGGGGGATTAAGACACAGCCTCAGCCAAAACATATATTTTTAAAGATTCCTAACATCCTTTTCATGCCAATTAGACAATTCGCACTCAGCCATTACCCATAACTAACTTCAAGATGTCACTGAGACAGGACTGGGGCCAACCAGAGCCAACCTCCCAGGAAAGGAAGTCACTCAACCTCTTGAGAGTAAAGTCCTCCCTCTCCCAAGATTGGAATCCACCCTCGGGAAGAAATTAAAAGCCCCAAAAGACTGAAGATTGGAATATTCTCCCATGATCATCTCCAGATTGCAGGCCCTTATGGTTATTTGACCAGAGCTTTGAAATAAATGAGTGTAGCTTTCATACAAGCTTTTAAAATGATTAGTGAGAGGGTCAAAGAAAGACAGAGATGGAGATAAAGACAGAGAGACTGACAAATGGCAGGCAGACATAAAGATAAAGAGAAAGGAGGGTGGTCAAGTGTCTTCAGCTGACATGGATGAGACCTGGTGTGTTTTTTTTAAAGGAATCATTAAGGTTCTGATGATGATCATGGATTTTTAGCCTATAAAAATTGCCCATACAAAATTAATTTGGAGGAAGGGAAAGGATAATCACTTTAAGCTTGCTCCTAATAGCAACAGGACCATATTGCAAACACTGCCTTCAGACCCAGCCTTTCTTAAAGAAAGAAAAAGCTAGAAAGGCATGTGAATGACTTAGAAGATCTAAGTGCTTAGATACCATTCCCACAGCTTATTAGTTTGTGACCTTGAGCAAGTCTTTCCCCTCTCCAAGTTTCAAGTTGCTAATCTGTAAAATGGGTGTATTAATATTTGAACTAACCCCTTCATGCAGCTACTGTAAGGAAAGCACTCTGTAAACTGCTTTGTAAATGGGCTGGGAGCAAGCTTAAGTGGAAGAAAAGAAGAGATAGCAATGGGGCTGTGGAAGGAAAGAACAAAGGAGACAAGAGGGAAGACAAACGGAAAAGGAAGGCAAAGGAAAGCTTCCCCATGATGTAATTACCAACTTCTATAACCATGACTACTAAAATGATCTGGCTTTGATCCATTCCCAGCCATGAGGTAAGAACTCCAAACCTTTAGGACTAGAGGAAAATAATATTCAGTCACAGGATCATGGGCTTGAAGGGATTGGCTAGTCCAGCACCTTATTTTATAGATGAGGAAACTGAGTCCCAGAAAGAGGAAATAAGTAGCACAGCTGGCTTTTAAGTCCTCTTGCTACAATTTTGCTGTCGTTTCAATCGTGTCCAACTCTTCATGACCCCCTTTGAAGTTTCTGTGGTAAAGATACTGGAGTGGTTTGACATTTCCTTCTCTAACCCATTTTACAGATGAGAAAACTAAGGTAATATGGTTAAGTGACTTGCCCAGGGTCACACAGCTGATAAGTATCTGAGGCTAGATTTGAACTCAGGTCTTCCTAACTCTAGGACCAGCATTCTATCCCACCACCACCACCACACCACTACCACCTAGCTGCCCTCACAACAGGCTTTTAAATTTAATCTGCTTTATTAACATTTCCTCAGTCACTTTCTTAAGTCTAGACGATCCACAAAACAATAAATCACATCCTGATTTGTAGCCATTTGTTAATTTCTGAGGTGAAAATGCTCACACTGAATATTTAACTATTGACTCAGTCTGAACTGGCTTCATGCAGAATCATGTGTCTCCAGACTGTCAAAGGGTTCAAGACCTAGAATCTGGGAGGTGTGTGTGTGTGTGTGTGTGTGTGTGTGTGTGTGTGTGTGTGTGTGTGTATACACCCAAGGCAAAGAAGGTAACCACTTGCATGATGACATTTCTGATACTTAGGGAAGGGTCTTCTGTCCCTGAAACAACAATATGGGGAGTACAACCAGGGTACAAAGACAAAAGCAAAGCAGTCCCAGCCTTCAAAGAGCTTTCTTTTTTTCTTTCTTTCTTTCTTTCTTACTTTTTTTCTTTTTTTGCAACTCTACCAACAGTGGATCAGTGTGTTTATTTTTATTTTTTATTATTATTGTTTTAGTTTTCAACATTCATTTCCACAAGGTTTACACATTTTCTCCCCATCTTTCCCCTACCCACCACCCCAAAATATCGATACTGAATACCCCTTCCCTCAATCTGCCCTCTCTTATATCCTTCCCCATCCTCCCTTTGACTTTCTAGTAGGACAAGATGTATCTCTATACCCCAGTGCCTGTATATCTTATTGCCCAGTTGCATGTAATAATAATAATAATAATAATTTTTTAACATTTTATTTTAAAACTTTGATTTCCAGATTCTTTCCCTTCTTCCCTCGTCACTCACTACTACTAGAAAGATAAGCAATTTAATATAGGTTGTATATGTGCAGTTATGCAAAACATTTCCATAGTAGATATATTGTGAAAGACTGACTATATTACCCTCCATCCTACACCATCCCCCACTTACTCTATTTTCTACTTTGACCCTGTCCCTTTTAAAAAGTGTATGCTTCTAACTACCATCCTCCCCCAATCTGCCCTCCCTTCTATCATCCTCCCTTTTATCCCCTTCCCCCCTACTTTCCTGTAGGACAAGATATCCAATTTAGTGTGTTTGTTATTCACTCCTTAAGCCAAATTCAATGAGAATAAGGTTGACCCATTCCCTTTTGGCTTCCTATTCTTCCCCTCCATTGTAACAGTTTTCTCTTGCCTCTTTTATATGAGATAATTTACCCTATTCTGTCTCTCCCTATCTCCTCTCATCATATTCCTCTCACCTCTTAATTAATTTTATGTTTTAGATAGCATACCTTCTTATTCAACTGATCCTGTGCCCTCTGTCTATGTATACATGTACACATATATACACACGCTCATATAAGTATTTATAAGCACATATACCCTCCTATATAAATATATATGTGTGTGTATATATATATATATATATATATATATATATATATATATATATATATATATATATATATATATTCCCTTCAACTATCCTCATACTGAGAAAAGTCTCATGAGTTACAATTATCATTTTTCCGTGTAGGAATGTAAATAATTCAACTTTAATAAGTTCCTTGTGATTTCTTTTCCCTGTTTACCTTCTCATGCTTCTCTTGCTTCTTGCATTTGGATGTCAAATTTTCTATTCTACTCTGGCTTTTTCATCAAGAATGGTTGAAAGTCCTCTATTTCATTGAATTACCATATTTTCCCCTGAAACATCATACTCAGTTTTTCTGGGTAGGTGATTCTTGGTTTTAATCCCAGCTGCTTTGACCTCCAGAATATCATATTCCAAGCCCTTTGATCCCTTAAGGTAGAAGTTGCTAGATCTTGTGTTATCCTGATTGTGTTTCTCCAATAGTAAAATTATTCCTTCCTGGCTGCTTGTAATATTTTCTCCTTGACCTGGGAACTCTTGAATTTGGCTATGATATTCCTAGGAGTTTTCTTTCTGGGATCTTTTTTCAGGAGGCGATCAGTGGATTCTTTCAACCTCTATTTCCCCCTCTGGGTCTAAAACATCAGGGCAATTTTCCTTGAGAATTTATTGAAGGATGATTTCTAGGTTTGTTTTGTTTTTGTTTTTGATCATGGCTTTCAGGTAGTCCAATAATTTTTTTAAGCAATTGGGGTTAAGTAACTTGCTCAAGGTTACACGGCCAGTCATTATTTGTGTGTGGGTGCTCATTTTCTGAGGCCTGATTCGATCTCGGGTCATCCCAACTCCGAGGCCGGCGCTCTTACTCACTGCGCCACCTAGCCGCCCCAGTCCAATAATTTTTAAATTATCTCTCCTGGATCTATTTTCCAGGTCAGTGGTTTTTCCCATGAGATATTTCACATTGCCTTCTATTTTTTTCATTTGTTTGGATCTGTTTTATAGTATCTTGATTTCTCATAAAGCCATTAGCTTCCATTTGCTCCAATCAAAATCTGAAGGAATTATTCTCTTCAGTGAGTTTTTGAAATTCCTTTTGCCATCTGGCAAATTCAGCTTTTTAAGGCCTTCTTCTCCTTATTGACTTTTTCAGCCTATTTTGCCATATTGAGTTAATCAACACCTATTTTTATGGTGTTATTTTCTTCAGTCAGGTTGTTGACTCTCTTTTCATGATTTTCTTAATTATTTTCATCTCTCTTCCCAATTTTTCCTCTGCTTCTCTTACTTGATTTTCAAAATCCTTCTTGGCTCCTCCATGGCCTGTAACCAATTCATATTTTTCTGGAAAGCTTTTGATGCAGGATTTCTGACTTTAGTTGTTTTCCTCCTGTTCCATGCTTTAATTCTTTTTGCCCCCCAAAAAGGCATCTAAGGTTTGATTACTCTGCTTGCTTTGTTTCCTCTGCTTGCTCATGTTACCAGTCAATTACTCGACTTTTGAGCTCTTTGCCACAGTAGAATTCTGCTTCCAGAGAGGAGAGCTTTGTCCCAAATTGCTGGAGTTTTTGCTGCGGCCAGAGGTATTAGAAGGGCACCCTCTCTGAAGCTCCCACAAGCTCTGGCCCACTGGCCACACACCCCAGAACCTTCACCCAAGACAGCAATGCAGATCCAAGCAGGTTAAAGCAAGAGTGATTATCCTCCAAATGGTTGCTTGATCCCCCTATGACCTGCAGGCCAGGAGCTCTGGAGGCAACCATGTTAGGTAGTGGCTATAGCTGCTGCAACTCTGCCACCTCTTGCCCTGGGGGCAGGGGCCAGACCACACCCTTCCTTTCCAACAATGTTCCTGACTGATCTTTTACTTGCTCTTTGGTATTTATGAGTTGAGAAGTCTGGAAACCGCCACAGCTGCTGGTGATTCACTGTCCTGAAGTCTGCTCTGGCTGCTGTTGGTCAGGCCACCCTTAGGGCAAAACCATGCAGCTCATGCAGGACTGTGCTCTGTTCCCAGCATGCTCTGATGGACCCTTTCTGTGGGCCTGCTAGGCTGCCTTCAGCAGGAGATTTGTTTCTCTCTTTCACTTTGTGGGTTCTGTAGCTCTAAAATTTGTTTAGAGTCATATTTTATAGGTATTTGAGGTGGTTGTTGTGGGAGCTCACAGAATTTCCTGCTTCTCAAGGAGTTTACTTTCTAATGGAGGAGATGACATACACAGGTACAAGTATATACAGTCATATGCACCTGGTCAATGTTTGACTGCCAGCTCTCCAGGTACAAGAGACCTTTATTCTGTTTAATCTGCATTTTAACATTTCCCCACCATTTTATTAAGTCTAAATCAGCAATAAAACAACAGATCAAGCCCTCAGAGGGTCCATTCTGGCTGGCTCCAGCACACCCCTGGATATATACAAAACAGATACAAAGTCACCTTGGGAAAGAGAGACATTTGCAATTGGATGGGATCAGAGAAGGTAGAATATGATGATTTAACTGATGAGTGTTAAAGAAACTGGGGCCTCCAAAAGGGTAGAGGTGCTTTATAGGCCTAGAAGATAACCAGTCCAAAGTAAAAAAGATAGAAAATGTCATTTGTGAGGAAAAGAAGAGTGATGTTCTGGACCATAAAGTGATGAAAGGGAGTAATGGATAAAGCTGCTCAAGCCAGGTGTGAAAGTTTGGAATGCCTCCCAAAGCAGCTGGTATTAACCTGGAAGTAATAGGGAGCCACTGAAGTTTATTGATCAGAGGAATGACATGGTCAGACCTCAAGAAAATAGCTTTGTCAGCTGTGTTAATGTCAGTTTGGAGCAGAACAAGGGAGACTTGAAGCGGATCCGAGTGGAGAATGAGCTATAGATTCTTCACATTTGCATTTCCTCTAATGGGTAGAAAGGGCTTAGTTTCTCATGCAAAAATTTTTTTCAATCCCTTTTGCCTAATAATGGTCACATGGAGAGAAATCAGTCTAATTTAAAAAAAAAAAAAACCACCATCCCTGCAAACTCTACCTCATGCCCAAGGGTTATTTTTAGCATAGGGCATGATGACATAAGCTTTAATAACAACAGTGCATATTTATAGAGCACCTAGGACTCCCCAGGGAGGGTGTTACAACACTCCTAAACTTGGAGCTGGTCAGGGGAAACTGGAGAGATCTCAATTAAAGTAGTACGACTTCCTTCTACAAATCATAACTCTCCTTAGGAAACTCCTGCTAAGATGGGAGAGTGGTCAGCAGTCTGAATGAGGACCTACTTACTAACTGGCAACTTCTATCACCCAAGAGAAAACTTTGGGAGTCTAAAACTGGAAAAGGACATATGAAGGGGAGATTCCTGTCCTCTGCCCTACTTAAATTACCATCTGGAAAGGCAGCTTTGGGAGTAGTAGAAAGGGTCAGGAAAACTGAGTTTTCATCCCAGTTCCACTCTGACTAGCTACTTGACTCTTGGCATGCTGCTATGAAAACCACCTCTATGAAAATCAGTTTCTTCATCTGTAAAATAGGTACAATAATGCTCTCATAATCTACTCATAAGGTCATTATGAAGGAAAGCTCTTTATAAACCTTCATAGTGCTAGAGGAATGTGAGCTATTAAATCTGGAATATTTCCCTCCAGATGCCACATTTTAGAAGGGAAAACTTCTTGCTGTGATGTCTTTGCTATTGAACTTTCTTGCAGAAAGAAGGACTTTAGCTAAGATTTGAAGGAAACCAGGAAGCTGGGAAGAGGAAGTTCTAGGCATTGGTGGGGGAAGGGGGGGGGCAGTGAAAATGCATGACTTATGGAGATTGAGCAACCTGTGTGAGGGACAGCAAGGAGGCCAGTTTTACAGGTTCAAAGGATATGTGGAATAGAATAAGACATAAGAAAATTGGAAAGGTATGAAGGGACCAGATGATAAAGAGTTTAAAAACCAAAGGGGATTTTTCATTTGATCCATGAGTTAATAGGGAGCCATTGAAGCTTATTGAGTAAGAAGGAGGAGTTGATATCACTAGACTGGCATTTTAGGAAGATCACTAGAAAGTCTAGAAGAGAACTCATGACAAATTCCTGGGAAAAACCCATTCTAAGGGGGCAAGAAATAGATGATGATTCAGCAAATGAGACTGAGGAGTGCTTGGAAAGTAGAAAGAGAACCAAAAAAGAGCAATGTCACAGAAGCCAAGAAAAGAGAAAGTATCCAGGATGAATGATTGGTCAAGAGTATTAGAAGCCTTGTAGATGTCAAGAAAGATGAGAAGTGAGAAAGAACCATTGCATTTATCAGTTAGATGATCATTTGTAACCAGGGAAAGAGCAATTTAAACAAATGGTAGTGAAAGAGATGTGAGTAGATAGTGAGTAGTGAGTAGTAAGAAGTGAATAGATAGTGAGAAATTAGAGGTGGTCAAGGTAGATGATTCCATACAGGAGTTTAATGGCAAAAAGAAAAGACTTAAGACAAAAACTAGTAGGGTTTAGTGAATGTTTTGTTTTTGCTTTTTCCCTAAGATACAGTAGGCTTGACCATGTTTCTAAGAGTCTTGGGAAAGAACCAACAGACAGATAAGTGAAAGAGAGGTGTTGGTTGATGAGGCAAGGGGACATAGAAAGAAATGGGATTATAAGGACAGATCAGGGGTTCACCTTGGCAAAGCTGTGTCTTCCTCAGAAATGGGATAAAGGGAGGGGAAATGATGAGAATGCAAAGGGATTTTAAGGTACAGAGTAGAGAAGAGGAGGAAGCTCATGTCAGATCAACACATTTCTCAGTAAAGTAGGAGACAAGGATATCTCTCCAAAAAAAGGTATCGGTGGAGTCGTTGGGGGTTGGAGAAAGAAAGGACTGAATTTAATAACCACTGAAGGGAATGAGCTGGAGCACCAAAGAAGAATAAAAGGGTTTTTATTTTTCTGAGCAACATTAAAGAACAGTTGAGATTATAATGTTCCTAATTGGCCCTGAGGTCTGCCTTCCTCCACTGGAGACAGATAAACAGGAGTACAAGCAGAGAAGGGAGTGTGAGGTGATACTGTCTGAGGACCAGCAGGACTAGAACAATGGTGGGATGAAGGTTCATAGGATCCTTCAATAATGCAAAGATCTGTGTACTACCTTGGGCAGCTCCAACCTGACAGATCCTAACTCCTTGATCCCTTAGTACATGGTCTTCCAGAAGCTTAGAAATCTATTTAATAGCAATCATAGGCATGCAGAAGACACAGGCCAGGGACCTAGTACATACAAGTGGCCCACACTCAATATACATGCAAACACCAATAAGAGCTATACATATTTGTGTTGGGTGCTGATATGGCATACAGGGAGATAAGATACATAAAGAAGGAAAATACATGACAGTACACATTCAATGATTCATGGTATAGAGACAATACCAGGTTTTAGAGGACATGTTAACCTATGGAAGGTCCTACCAAGTGGGAAAGGCTTCAATCCTGGCAATGGTCTGAGTCTGTCACCTGAGGCCCAGTCTAGCTAACTTCAGAGAGGCTCATGATGTCTTCACCAGGTAGACCACCAGGTGAAAATGTCCTTTTTCACTACAATAATTCATGACCCCATCTAAGGCAGGTTTGTACTGGTGGAAAGGGCCCCCACAAGGGATGAAGCCATGAATCTTTGGAAAGAAACATATATTGAAGTAGGAAAATCTGTGACCCAGATGGTTTGGTATGAAAGCTGAAAAGAAAGAGATCTGTGTAGGTTGCAGAAAATTTTCCTAGAAGAAGGGGGACTTGAATTGGGCCTTGAAAAACCATCCAGAATATGGCAAGGCAGCAGGGAGGGTGTTCTGATCTGAGAGAAAGCAATAAACGTTTGTCTCCTAGTAGCTGGCAGAAAACTCATCACTCATAAAGAAATATGAAATTCAACTTTGAAAAACATACTGTTTTCATCCCTAATTTACTTTTTAAAAAGGATGACTAAGAATTATTCAAAATTAGATTTTAACGAGAAAGAAACTAATAACATTTCATTGGGATTTTTTATGACCACATTATTAACAAGTGTTGGTGACTTGTTTAAAAAGACTCTGTCCTATTATATAAGGTCTCAAATGACTAAAAAGCATAAAAACCTAGAGAAGGTTGTAAGGCTTTCTTTTAGGCATGTATATACACATATATAGACATACATATAGGCCTAAAACATATGTACATATAGGTACATATATGCCTAAAACATGTATGCACATATACTCACATTCACACATATTATATATGTACATATATTCTTGCTCAGTCTAGTAAGCATTTTATATGATTTCTATATTTTAAAACGATTCCAAAGTCTTTTCAGAGTTCATGAATGTGTTGAAAAAGCAGCTTAAGTTGGTTTAGATCCAGTTTCTTTGAAAACTCCTCCAACGCAGCTATTCCCTGCATATATTTAGATCCCACATTTAAATCAGAAGTTCTAAACCTGAGGTCCGTGAAGAGATTTCAGGGAGTCTAAGAACTTGGATGGGAAAAAGTCACATCTTTATTTCAACATAATTTGTTTTCTTTGTAATCTTCTTTATTTTGTCTTATATATTTAAAAACATTATTCTGAGAATAGGTTTTGCCCAACTGCTAAAGAGGTCCATGTCTTAAAAAGGGTAGGAACTCCAGCTCTAAGAAGTCTTCCCATAATTGCATTCAAGTCTAATTTGATTCAACTGCATTTTAAAACTCCCAGAAAGACTCATTAATCATCATTATTAAAGACTAATGATGCAGGTGAGGGTTTTTATTTTTTTTTTTAAAGAAATGGGTCTTGGAGACTGCCTCTTCCAGTGTCTGGCAGTGACTCACTATTAAAGGTAATAATAGTAACCATTCACATTATAGAGCGTTTTAATAGTTTACAAAGTACTTTTACATCTATTATATCCTTTTGATCCTTAAAATAACCCACAAGGAGGGGGACGGCAAGGATTACTACTCCATTTATTTTGGTGGGGAGATAAGGAAATTAATATAGTGGGAGAGGGCATCACATTTGGCATTAGAGGTTTGGATACAATTCTCTGCTCTGCTACTTATTTCCTGTTTTATCTGAAACAAGTCATGTCACCTCCTTGAGTCCCAGTGGGAAGGCTGAAGTAGTAAGTACCTTGCTGTTCTAAATTCTGTGATCAGGAAGCTTTAGTGAATCTCAGTGAAGCCAGTGCTGGACTTTGGACCTGGAACCAACTTTGTCTCGGATACTTGATTGGCTGTGTGATACTGGGCAAGTCACTTGATCTATCTCAGCCCTCAGCCTCCTCATTTGTGATATGGAAATTATAATAGCACATACCTCAAAGGGTTATTGTGAGGACTGAGTAAGATAATGTACATAAAAAGCTTTGCAAACTAAAGAACTCTATGAATACTAGCTATTTTTATTATCCTATGTCATTCAGAGAGGTTGAGGAAGTTGTCCAAAACCACAAGTAAGAGAAAGAGAACCAAGGCCTTCTGTCTTGACTGCTCTTTTCCTAAAAGATAATGATTTGCAGGCACCATTGTTGTGTGGGCCACACTAAAGAACTGTCTTTTCTAAATGCTAGATTTCAAAACATTTATTCTTTCTTTTTATCATTAGGAATATAGTTTTCCTCCCTTTCTTCCTTCCTGCCTCTTTTGTTTCCTTCCTTTCTCCTTTCCTTCCTTCCTTTCTTTCTTCCCCCTCCATTCCTTCCTTCCTCCCTTGCTACCTTCCTCTATTACTTTTTCCCTTCTTCCTTCCTTTTTTCCTTTTTTCTTTCTTTCTTCTTCCCTTCCTTTCTCCCTTCCTTGTTTCCTTCCTTTCTCATTTCCTTCCTTCCGTGGTTTCTTCCTCCGTCTATTCCTTGCTTCTTCCCTTGCTACCTTCCTCTATTCCTTCCTCCCTTGCTTCCTTCTTTTCTTCTTTTCTTCCTCCCTTCCTTCCTCCCTCCCTTGTTTCCTTCCTTTCTTATTTCCTTCTTCCCTCCCTTCCTTTCTTCCTTCCTTCCTTGCCTTTTTCCTTTCTTCCTCCTTTGCTTCCTTCCTTCCTTCCTTTTCCTCGAAATAAATTGTTCACAAATTTAAAAAACTATTTTTAAGGGGAGGGGTTTTGTACTTAACAAATATCAGCTAGATTAGGACTCAAGAAGTCTGGGTTAGGTTCTAGTTCCAGCCCTTCTACCAACTCAGTCTTTGACCCTGGGGAAGCCACTCTCTCTATCTGGGCCTCATTCAGCTTCTTCATCTGTAAAATGTAGAGATTTTATTAGATAATCTCCAAAGTCCCTTTCAGCTCTAATGGTATATGATTAAAAAAACCCTCTTTCATTCTCAGCTAGATTGATCTTATCAGTATTGAATTGGAACACAATCAATGAAATATTATCAGAAGTACAGGACCTTTCATAAAGAGTCCTAGGGAGCTGTACTCATAATGGCAAGCTTATTTATTATCTGCAATTCCATTTTGGCCTGTACACAAGACTATTGGACTCAGGCCCATTCTGAACCCCTGATCTTTGATTTTTATGGATCTGTAGACTCCTAGAATGTCAGAATTAGAAAGAACCTTAAAGAAAATCCAGTCCAAATTCCTTCATTTGACACATAGGGTTGCTGAGGCCCAGAAAAGAGAAATGATTTGGCTAGGATCATATAGCTAGTAAATGGCATTTCTGAGCTTGGACCCTGGTCTTCTGGAGGAGTGAAGGACTCTATACCTAGCCAAGCAAACACAATATAATCAAATAAATTAATAAAAACCATCCTTCAAAACACCAAAATCAATGAGAAATTCGGGATTCACCCTCAGGACATCCAACTAGGCTTCCAAAAAGGAGTTCTAGTCTATGAATACACTTCAAGGTCCTTTTCCAGGCTTATGCCATATTATACACTTCCTAAATGCACTGTTTCACCCAACCTGAGTTCTTCTCCATTCCCTTTCTCATGCTACCTTCTCCAGTCTCCAGGCCTCCACTCACATCATCCCTCATAACTGAACTGGACATCTTTTAGCACCACCAAGTCCACCCTTTTAGGCAAAAATTCTTCCTTTCCTAAAAGGCCTAACTCAAGCACCATTTTCTTGATGGAAGTTTTCCCTGACGGTCCTTGCCTTTCTCCCTCTTCAGAGGAAAGTAATCTCTCCTTCTAATTTCTTATCAGCCTTTACCTGGTTAGCTAGGTGGCATGGTGGATGGATAAAACCCGGGACCTGGAGTCAGGAAAACCTGAGTTCAGTCCAGTCTCAGGCAGTTACTAGTTGTGTGACGCTGGGCAAATCATATAACTCTGTTTGCCTCAGTTTCCTCATCTGTAAAAGGAAAAGGAAATGGAAAATCATGCTAGTATTTCTGCCAAGAAAACTCCCAGTAGGGTCACAAAGAGTCAGATTTGACTAAACAACAATGATGACAGGCCCCAAGCAAATTTGGCTGGTATTGATTTTATTTTTGCACATATATCCTGAGCACCTAACCCAGTGCCCAGCCCATAGTAAGTGCTTAATAAATGCTTGCTCAGTTGCTAAGTAAACATGAACTGCTTTAAAATATTAGCATCTTTCCGTGACAATGATTCTTACATTATTCTTCTTCCCCTCAGCCCCTGCCATTAATTTGAAGACTTGACTGCAGAATCAGTGCCGAAGCTACCTTTATATCCCCAGTGCTAAGCACAGGGTCTTGCATATAGCAGGCACACAGTCAGTGCTTGTGACATTAAAAGGCCATGTTACTTCTCCAGTCAACACTGGGGAGCTCTATACCAGACTATAACAGTATGTTTGGTGGGACACGGCAGCTGGACTCCAGTTGGACAGCAGATGGTATCATTCCATAATTCTAACCATAGGTCCCAGATGGGAGAGAGAGGGGAGGGGAGGAGGAGGGAGAGGGAGAGGGAGAGAAAGGAAAGGAGGAAGGAAAGAAAGAAAGAAAGAAAGAAAGAAAGAAAGAAAGAAAGAAAGAAAGAAAGAAAGAAAGAAAGAAAGAAAGAAAGAAAGAAAGAAAGAAAGAAAGAAAGAAAAGCTTTGAGGAGTTTCTGAACTGTTTCTATTTGTGTTTAACCTCATTAAACAATGAAAATGAATAATCCCCAGATCAGCAAATAAAATTAAATTGTTTGTTTTCGGATCCCATCATAGACTTCACAGTGAGCTCGGTACCTTAGTCTCTTAACAAGGAAAAACAAAAACCACATGGGCAGTTCTCAGAGGGACATAGCAAAACTTTAGCTTCTAGTGTTTCTCACTTAGCATTTCAGGACACTTATGTGTAATTTCCCAACATCCCTAGTCAATACATCTTTGCAATATCATTGTTTTAATTCAAGCTCTAACACCAGCCAGCTGTTTCACCTTTTGCAAATCACTCAGCTTTACTGATTCATTTCCTCATCTGTAAAATGGGAATAATCAGATTTGTACTACTCACTTTGGGGTTTTGTGAAGAAAAAGTTGTGTTAATTGTAAAGCACAATATGAATGTAATTATTATCATTATTGTTGTGAGACATTGATGCCTAAATATATACATCTATGCAGAAACAGCCATTCTTTTTAAGTTCTATTTTCATTTGTAAAATGTGTGCTTACTGTAAATAAGAGCACAGTGAATGCAGTTTGTAACCAAACTGTTGTCCATTCTTGTGTATTAGACATTAAGCTAAGTGAAGGCCCATCTTCTCCAACTAGTTCTTGCCTGTACCCTGGGCCTGAGGTTGGATGAAGAAAACACTATTATAAGCTAAAAACTGCTAATTATTGGGGTGTTCTGGTAATACCGGTCCTTGACCCCACCACCAAATGTTGCAGAAATCAGTTTACTTACCTACCTACATCACAATAAGTAATACATTCTGCAAACTCTAGACCACTACATCAACATGAATAATAAGGAAGAGAAAGAAAGGATAGGGTTGATTTGTTCACATCCCATGATGAAGAGGTTAAAACTTATACAAATACTTTTGACCCAGACATTCCTCTGTAGAGCAATATAGCAAAATCTGACAACAGACACACACTCTGGACTTACAAAATGTCACTAACAGTTGGTGACATCCAGATAGTTTATGAAAAGGCTTAATGTACATCTAAGGAAAGAACTAAAAGACCCTCTATGGGCAATATCCACATGAACTCAACCAACAGCATGTTGGCCAAATAGTGCTGAATATGAAATGGATGTGTCATTGAATCATGTTAAAAGAACATTATTTCTTCTTTGTTATTACTAAAGCTCACCATATGCCTGTCAATTGTTCTTTGGATAATAATCATTTTTAATTCTTCAGAGACTGCAACGTTCTCTGATTAATTGTCACACAATACCATCAAAAGAAGATTGGCATTAAAAGGAAACCTTTCTGAATGGGAAGTCTAGGATCATTATAATGATTTAGTAATTTTGTGAAGATTATCTAGCCTGTTCTCCCCTTCATGTTTCTTCAACATGAAAGTAATTGTCCATTTCCATTTTCTTTTGAAGAGAAGATAGATGCATAGTATATATGAAGCTCTGTTGTGGTTCTGGTTTGTCCTTCCTTCTTGAAGAAGACCACAATATCAGGGAGATGATGGCATGACTTTCAATAGATTTTGATCTGAGTGAGGAAAGATTGTGCAAAGTCACAAATCTCACTTTCTCATCCAGAATCATCTAGGTCCAGTGGCCAGTTGTCTTTCAGGGTGACTGGAGATGGCCTCCCAGGGTTACTTTGAATATATCAATATGAACTTTAAATAAAAATAATTAATACAACAAAATAGAGTGCTTTAATTGAAGAAAGTGAGTTGCACCTCAGGGTACCATAAAGCAGGTGCTAAGGTGCCTTTTTTTCTTTTTTCTTTTTTTTTATGATCATGATATGAAACTGTCACTGCTACCAGAAATTACAGAAAAGTGATCCTTAAGGAGCTCATACTTATTGAGCAATGCAGAATTTGCAAAGAAATGATGAAAATTTTGCAACACCAGAGATTGCAAAAATTTTCACACTTTTTGAATATCTACAAAAATACAACGTTGTGGCTAAAACTATCCTTTATAAATTAACAAATGACAAATCCTCAAGCTACTACAAACACCAAACCTAAAAGATCCTTGAGAATTCAGCAAACAAACTTGGAATTCAAGCATCGTCTCAGACAACAATGATGCCTTCCATCACCTGGTTATGACATCTATGCATAATGTTAAATTATTTTGTTAATGTTAAAATGTCAAAAGTTTAAGAATAGCATTTTCTATAAATGTTACTATATTAGAGGTTTATAACTTCTAAATTACACAGAACTAAAAGCTTTCAAAATATAGAGACCTAGCAGAAGAAATTGAAACCATTCAAAGTATACGTCCTCCCTATCCTCAGCTGCTACTGGAGTTGGCCTGAAGTCCTTTTTTTTTTAACCTACCAAGGATGAGCTTACACTGCCACATTTTTGATTCAATTACCAAAAAGAAAATTTTGTTTCCATTTGTGCAATAATGCATTTCACTTTAAACATAAAAGAACAACAATGAGATAGTGACTTGTCCTAGAATCATTTCTATCTGAACTCCACTGAATATGAAATAAATTTGAAATAATATGAAAATGAAACAGTAATACAGTAGCACCTTAGTGTAATGGGTTTAGGGTTGGCCTTGGAGTCAGGAAAATCTAAGAAAAGTTCCTGGTTCTGACACAAGATATTTAATCATGACCATATCATTTAATTTCCATGACCCTGATCTATAAAAACAAAAAGAAGAATTGGACCTGCAATGCCTACTTCACTGAGTTATTATAAGTTTCAAATGAAGAAATATTTGTAAAATGTCTTACAAGCTTTAAAGTGTTATATAGTGCATCAATTGGAGAATGACTGAACAAGTTGTGGTATATGATTGTGATAGAATGCTGTTGTGCTATAAAAAATAATAAGCAGGTGAACTTCAGAAAAATCTGGAAAATTTACATGAATGGATGGTGAGTGAAGTGAGCAGTACCAGTAGAACGCTGTACACAGTAACAGCAACATTGTTCAATGATCAGCTTTGCTAGACTTGCCTCTTCTCAGCAATACAAGGATACAAGACAGTTCCAAAGGACTTATGATGAAAAATGCTATCCACATCCAGAAAAAAACTGATTGAGTCTGAATGAAGATTGATGCATACTATTTTCACTTTATTTTTCATGTATTTTTAATTTGATGTTTCTTCTTTCACAACATAATAGAGAAGTATGTTTTATATTATTGAACATATATAACCTATAGCAAATTGTTTACCATCCTAGGAAGGGTGGAGGTAAGGGAGGGAGGGAGAAATTTTGCAACTCAAACATTTTTTTAAATGAATGTTAAAAATTATCTTTACATATAATTGGGAAAGAACAAAATACTCTTTTAAAATAAATAAATAGTTCCATAAATTTCAGCCATCATTATCATAGGATCATCTAGTCTAATCCTTCATTTTAAAAATGAGGTCATTGACGTCAATGGAGGCTAAAGGACTTGCCCAAGGTCACATAGGTATAAGATACTGGAGGTGGAATCTGAATCTAGGTCTTCTGATTCCAGGTTCAGGGATTTTTCCATTGCACCATACAGTCTCCTCCAGAATATAGTAGAAAATAAAGGGATCTTTCTTTCTGGGTCTGTTTCTTATTTGTAAAATAAGAAAGTGGAATTGATCAATATTTAAGGTCCCTTTCAGCATCTAGTATCTGTTAAATCTGGGTAAGATATTTCCACATAAAGATTTGTTGTGTGTATGATTCATTTGTTTTAATAACACAAAGAAATTGCTTTATTTGACTTAGAAATTACTGGGGGGGGGGAATTCTTCAAAACAAGTGGGGTGGGTGCCTTTTTCTGGACTAGACAATTCCAGCTCAGAAATTCTATAACTTTATTGAACCAGTAACATTTTACTTCAATTTCACAAAGGTGCTTTTTATTGTTGTTTTCAGAGTTGTACAATAAAGGACTTAAATGATATTTGTTGACATGATTTGACTTGACTTTAATTAGCCTTTCTGACTTTTTCCTAGAAGTCTATCAAATTAACACCTGACTTCTATCAAATCATCAAATCTATCAAATTAACAGCTGACTTCTGAGCATAAAAAAAAAGTCCAGGAGACTTAGCTCCTGGCCACCAATAGAAGTAGTTTAGAGCTGGAAGAGAACCTGGAGATATGTTTCATTATATACACAAGAAAAATGAAATCCAGAAAAGCTGAAAGATTTACTCAGATAGATCTAGAGCCCAGGCTATAATTCAAGTAGCAGATTCTCGGTCTAATGTTCTCTCTACTGAGTCATGACAAATTTTGATTTCTTGGTATACCTTAAAGTTTATAAATATTTGCTTTTATTTTTTTATTTCTAGGGAGATATATTTGGGAAACCTTCTAACAATGCCTGTCCCCCTCCCAAGTATTTGGTTAATTAATAATAAAATGTCCTCATTAAGGTAAGAAGCATATAAATATTATCTCTTTTGATCTTCACCTTGAGATTGTGTTATAAATTATCCCCATTTTACAGATGAGGAAACAGACAGTGGTGGATTGATCTGCCCAGGGTCAAAGTGTATGAGGCCTGAAATTGAACTGGGGTTTCCCTGACTTCAGGCCCAACTCTAATCACTGGATCATGTGCTGGATCTACCATCAATTAGCTGTATCCCCCTCGGGCAAGTGAATCATCCTTAGTTTTCCTGTCTATGAAATAAGGAACTAGGTGAGAGCCAAGGACTGTCATCGATTTAGATCTGGAAGGGTAGTTATCTAGTGCCACACACACCCCCTTGCCCCCACCTTTTACAGAGGAAGCAATTGGATCCCAGGGAGATACAGTGATTTGGCCAAGGTCCCAAGAACTGAAGCTACCTTTTCTGACTCCATACTTGCACTGTCCTACACGTGAATCTTTCCACTTGGATTTACAAGTTGCACCCACACATGACAGAAAAGTTGCTTTTCTCATTTGGTCTTCCTTTCCCTTGCCCAAGCGATTGCTGAGATCAGAGTCCAACGGGAGCATCTAGGCTTTCTATGGGCAATCAGGGTTGGAGTGGATAAACCGCTGGAGTAAATGGGCAGTAGTTTACTCCATTACCAACATCCATAAACTGCAAACGAGCCTTCAGGAGCCAGTCGGCACTCGGGGATCACTTTCCCGAACATTTCAAAGCCCTTTCACGTCAAGCAAGAAGCCGCTGCCCTGGGCCCTAGTCCTGCTCGCCGAGGCCTGATTTATTGCCCTTCGGGGTTGGGGGAGGTGGTAGTGGGGACTTGCAGGGAGGCTTCGGGAACCAAGCTCCATCGAGAAACCAGTCCTTCTAATCTGTATTTTACAAGAAACGGATGTGCTAAGAGAAACAGAAAGCGGACGGGCTTCTGGTTACATTTTCAGCCTGATTTATGGGGTAGTAAAGTTCTCCCGAGATCAAGTGTCTCTCGGCCCTAGGAGCTCCTAACCGTCTCGTCCCGCGGCGCTTACAGCGGGGAGAGGTACCAACTTCCCTAATAGACCCTACCTTCCAAGCTGCCCCTGCTCGGATTGACAAGAGAGACCCTAAGCCTGGGCGTCCAGGAACAAGAAAGGAAGTGTCTGGGAATGGGCCCACAGCGCTCAAAGGCAGCGTGGAAGTGGAGGACGCAGAAAAGGCCAAGGCGTGGATTCGAATTCGGATTCTGCTACTAGCCATCGGTGTGTTTTGTACATGTCACTTCCCCCTCTTTCTACCCTCGTTTCCTCATCTGAAAAACAAGAAAAAATACTATTTACCCCACACGTTGGCTTTCAGGAAATGAAAGTTGTCATCAGGAATGGAAAGAAAAGTTCACGCGTAACTAGTCCAATTCCTCCCCTTGCCCCCCTCCCATTCATTTTACAGGTGAGGAAACTGAGCCCGAAGAAAAGGAAGTGACTTGATTAAGGCTACATGGGTTAGGCGGTAGGAAAACCTGGGAGAGAACTAGTCTTCTGCTTGTTTCCCAGTCTGGTGTTCTTTCCACGCTTCCATTTAACTGTGTGACCTTGGGAAATATTTGACTCCCCTGAGCCTCAGAGTCCTCATCTCTAAAATGGGGATAAATGATACTGGCGCTGGCGACCTCCTACGTTAGTTGTGGGGAAGAAACGGGTTCAATACGGACGGGAAAGTTTTTGTAGACTGTGCAGTCGTCCGCGGTTCCGAGAGTTCACAGCTGGCTCACATATGTAGCTCCGTCCGGGAGCTGTGCTGGGTGTAGATGGAGAGGGAGGTGACAGAACGAATGCTGACGTTGGGAGTTTGGGTTTGCAGTAGCAGGGCCGTAGCAGGAGATTGTCTGGGGCCGGGCTCCTCCCCAGCTGTTTTTTCAGCCCATTGTGCCTGATGGCTTTGGGGTTGGTGATGAAGACAGGCCTGGTAGCTTGAGCTGAGCTCTGAGGATTCGCTGGAGATGCTCGAGGACTTGGGGTGGGGGAGACTGGAAGCAGAGCCTGGAACTCTCGCCTGACCTAGAATTAAAGTGAAGCTGGGGGCTTAGGGCTGAGAGTAAGGTGGAGACCAGAGGAAGAGGGTCTAACCCTCTTTTTGGATTGGGCATTGCTCACTCCACACACTGTTGGGAAGGGATGAGAGGAAATGGGGACAAACAGCCTCACTTCACAGATTCATATCGTAATTATAGGACCACAAAAGATGTTCGAGATCATATCTGATAGGATGCCAAGTTCATCCCCATAGGATGCAAGGGCAAGGACAGTTTGGATTTTTTTTTTTTTGGTCCCTCCCCTTCCACACTAGGATAAATGCTTGTTAATGAAATAATCTGGTCCAACCTTCTCCTTTTTATAGAAGAGGAAAATGAGACCTAGGAAAGTTGTTCAACCTCACTGCCAGGAGTAAGTGATTGAACTGCAAGGTGAACCTATGTCTAGTACCCCCTCATCTTGGAGATTTAAAAGAGTGAAATAGAATGCTTGAGGAGAGAGAGAATTCCTTCAACTCTCTCAGTATTTCATATATTCATCCTAAACAGAGGGTCTGGTCAGTAATTATGTGACCACAAAAAAAAAAACTCCTTTAATTCACTTAACCTAAAAATTGTGTGGTGTATAGAAAAAGACCCCAACAGGGAGTCTTTCCACCAAGCAACCTGGGTTCTAGTCTAGCCCTACTGCTTTCTGGTCAAGTAGTCTTGGCCTTGTCACTTTGAATCTGTAAATGGAAGAATACTTATCTATAAAATGAGGTAGTTAAACTAAATAACTTTCCAGGTTCCTTCTGATCTTATAATGGAAGTGCCATCTCTCCCCAAAATTCATGGCCTGCACATCCCCTACTACCCCCATACCAACAAGATCCAGGAGAGTTTCATCACAGTCTTCATAGGACACATCCCTGAGAGCGTTTCTTAAGATTTTATGAACTTGCTGGTCTTCTGATGAAAAAAGAACTGGACTTCTCAAAAACATTGTACTTGCCCTCCCCACAACCCCACCAAAATACATTCATCCATTGGAAAATCCAGTCTTACAGATCTGTTTTATCCTCATTATACAATCATAAACAATGGGATCTTGGAGTGTATCTAGAAGGGACTTTAAGAAGAGAATGCAAAATATTAGAACTGAAAGGGACTTTCTGACACAGAATATTACCACTAAAAAGGAACCTTTGAACATAAAACTGTCCAAAGGACACCAGAACATTAAATATTAAAGCTAGAAGTGATCTTCTCCTCTCTTACCCCTTAAACTCCCATTTTAAAGATTAGGAAACTGAGGTACAAAAAAAAGGAGGGGATGTGTGCTCCTCAAGGAGGGATCTGCCTCATCAAACACTTACTGGACACCTGTTGTGTGCAGTGATGGTACTGGAGCAACTCCATGAAATGAGATTGTTTTCAATTGTCAGGTTTTCTGACTGGAAAAAGCAAAGCAATTTTGACAAAAGCAACCCTAAAGCTTTTCCCTGCCCCACTCAACTCCTTGTAAATAATTCTCTAAATGTCTCTGGTCACCCTTTTATTTAAAAAAAATTAAAATGCCTGATTTAATTGTTTTTCAATCAATATGCATATAATAAGCTACCTGGTATAGTGGAAAATGCTATTTACTAAAGATTAGGAGATCTGAGCTCTCTTCCCTGCTGGAGACCATAGCTGTATGACTGTGGAAAAGTCACTTCATCTCTCTAAGTCTCAGTTTCCATAACTATAGAGTAAAAGAAATAATATTTTGGTTTGCTAAACACACAAGAGCCTTGGGAAGAAATTAGTTTTGTAAACTATAGAAGTATTTCATAATAATTGCAATAATAACTGGCATATATATGCATTTATATATGTAAATTTCATGGTTTATCAACATACCTTATCTTATTTGAGCTCCACAGACATGGGGTGAGTTAGGTAGAACAGTTGTTATGCTCACAGTTTTGAAAATGAAGAAGCTATTTCTATATATTAAAATATTCTTATTAGTAATAAGTTCCTAAAAGACACAGAACAGCTTGTGATGTGGGGGGGTTGCAACAGGTGAGATCCCATCTCTGCCTTCCAGGAATACAGAAAGCTTCGGTTCCAACCAAAATGTTTCTGCCCCTTGGGAAACTTTCTCCCCACTACAGAATAGCCACAGCAGAGTACTGTCTCAAGGCATGTTGGGTCTTTTTCCTGGTAGCATTTGCTAGCAGGATGTCTGACATCTACAAACGTCTGCCAACTCAGTTGATAAATGGTATCTGGGCATCATAGGGCCATCAGGGAGAGACCCCTGAAACTCTGAGGAGTTGGGGACCTCTTTTGGTGAGTTTATGCCTCACATTACCAATTCTTTTGCCTAGCCCAGGATTGATTTATCCAAAGTGTGAATAATAATGTTGCCCCCTGGAAAGGAAAGGATAATGACTTTTCATGTATAGACTTTTTCTGTACCTTGAAACGAATGATTTGTTTGTGAGGAGATTTGTTTGTGCTTAGGACAGACAAGAGACTTTTCCCAAGGTAGGATGAGTCATCAAAGATAAATTCAGAATTATAAATTCATTGAATTTATGTAGGAGTTCATTGAACTGATTTAAGACTGCCCTGATCTCAGGCACCTCCCCTCTTTACATTTGTATAGCAAGTGTATATGGAGTTCCACTTGAGTGTCCCAACAGAGCTCCTTAAGAGCTATGGAGGGTAGGTATTTGTTTTCCCCATTTACTGACAAAAAAATATACAAAAACAAAAAACCAACTGAAGCTTGAGACTTTGCCCCTGGGTGACAGGTTGCATGAAAATGAAAATCTGAACCTGGACCACCCAGGTTTTCCTGTACAATCAGGCATTCATTCTCCCATCCTATTCAGACTATCATTTTAGATTTCCTAATCCTAGTATCATAGATCTAGAGCTGGAAAGGATCTCAAAGACCATCTAACCCAGTCCTCTCCTTTTACAGATGAGGAAACTGAGGCCCAAGAAGTTAAATAATTTGCCCAATAAAATAATCAAGCAACAAACATGTATTAATCACCTATTATGTATGAAGGACTATACCAGGTGCTTGGGGATGCAGATACAAAGAATAAATCAATCACTGACCTAAATGAGCTTACATTCTAATATGGGACCACATGTACATGTAGAAGTATGTGGAGAATAAATATAAAGAAAGTGAATGCAAATAATTCAAAGTAATTAAATATATGATAGTTTGGGAGGGAGGACACTGTAATATGGTCTTCAGATGGAAAATGGTCTTTGATCTGAATGTAGAAGAAAAGGACTCTATAAGGCAAAGATATAGAAGGAGTGAATTGCAGGCTTGTCAGAAAGCCAGTGAAAAAATATAGAGAGGGGAGATAGGGTATGGCTGGAATGTAGAGTGCAGGAGGCAGATTAATGCACTATGACTGGATCTGGAAAAATGGGCTAAGGTCAGGTTGTGGTGGGGTTTAAATGATAACATTTAAAGCTTCTGGGTGGCATAGGGGACCTGGGGTCATGAAGATGTAAGTTCTAATGCTGCCTCACTTATGTGTGTGATGCTGGATAAGTCATTTAACCTTTATGAAACTCAGTTTCCCCATTTGTAAAGTGGGGTTAATAATATTACCTACCTCCCAGAGATGTTGTGGGGATATGAGAGAACATGTAAAGTTCTTTTAAAACCTTAAAAGTGCTACAGAAATACTTAGTAGCACTTTTAAGGGTTTACAGAAAGAACTTTGATCACCAAGGCCCAGAGGCAAAATGACCTTCTTGGGGTCACACAGCTTGGAAGTAGTAGAATCAGGTTCTTCTGACTCCAAATCCATGCTCTTTTTCCTACATTAGACTGCCTCTACTTGTAGTCTGTAGAAATTGTCAGCCAAAAGAACCCAAGACTAATGCTTTTAAAATTGCCCAGTACCCTGGCCTTAGAATCTTTACATTTAGACACCTATTTCTCGTTCTTAAAATTCAACTCATATTGGTCCTCAAGGTCAGAGGGGAGAAATGCCCCAGCTCTGTCTACTGAGACTCTCAGCCTGTCCCTCCTTGCCAGCGCCAGGACTGTGTAAGGGTCTTGATTCCAAGGTGGATTCTTTGAAAGAGGTATAGACATAAAGACATCAGCAGCACTCCCTGTAGCTGGTTCTCTAACAGCTCCTCTGGAATTTGTGGACCCTTGCTAAAGGGTTGGTGAATAGATTGCATGCCTCTAGGCACCATTTTAAAAGTAGCCCTCGATTTATGGAATGCTCCAACTAGAGAGAACCTCAGAACTCATAATGTCAGAACCCGAAGGGGACTTTAGAACACAGAATGTTAGAGTTGGGTGGGACCTTACATTTAGCTCAATCACTTCATTTTAGAGAGGATAAGACTTAGCGTCAATGAAAGGAGGTGACTTTAAGCTAGTGACAGTTTCAAAATCAGGCTAGCTAACTCCCAGTCCAGGGTTCTTCCGACTAAATTCTCTGCCCTGGGAATTTGGAGAAGATCAAAGACCCAAAAGCTGCTTCTCAGCACAGGAAAGATCCAGTTGCACCGACCTGATAATCTTGGTCCTGTTTTGCATTAAGGACTCAGTAGTGAGAGAGGGCAGCTAGGTTTTGTTTTTTTTTTTGAAATGGTTTGAAGCTTCTCACTGCTGGAATTCTTGTCGCTTTGCAAATAAAGGGGTGGGATGGGAGGTAACCTCCGCTGCCGCTCTCACCCGGCAACTCGAGCTTCGAAATAAAGAAGCAAGCCAGTGATTTGGGGGTGGAGTGGGGGTGGGGGACTAAGATTTCCCTTCCGCAGTGAAAAGTGGAGCAAGGTTCTTCTACTAACTCTTTATGTGACCTCAAGCAAATCACTTCCCCCTCTCTGGGTCTCAGTTTCCACGTGTATTAAAATTAAGGAATTGGTCTTCCTCCGCTTACATGTTATGGCTAGAAAATCACAAGATAATAAAATAGGGAATTTGAACTATTCATCAGATGAACTTTGATGTGCATTTTAAAAATAAGTCCGTTAGAACTGAGTTAAAAAATCAGGAGACTGGGGTTTGGAAAAACATGAAATTCAGTCCGGAATATTTTAAGAGACAATAGGAGCAAGAAGCCTGTTGGAGGTAGCTCCAAGAAAAATGAGCTCCATTTTCATTCTAGATAAGAGTGTGGACCTAAAGTCTTCAGTTTCCCCGCCTGTGAGAGAAAAGTGGGAGTGGACTAGGTGATTGCTAAAGTCCCTTCCAGCCCTACTGTTCTACATTCTAAGGTCCCTTCGACCTCTGACGTTATTTTCTATGTTGTAAATCTTTAGTTTACGTTATGCCACCTAAGACTTCTGAGTCTTAGCCGGGTCTTTCCCTAATACGCTTTAACACCCCACCCACCTCGGTTTCAGGCAAACAAAGAAAAAATTTGCCAGCCCCACCCAATATTCGCCTTTGGGTCTAAAATTTTAGACTGCAGGATCCCTAAAACTGATTTCTGGCAAGTTTATGATAAAGAATTCCTCAAATTCTCGGTTGGCTTCTAGAACACATAAAAAGCCCGCTTGAAGTTCTTCCTTTTTTGGAGGGGGTACAGTTTCCCCTCTTATTCCTTTTATTCCCCGCTTATTCCTCTCTGATCCTTTCTAGTGCCCCCAAATAGCATCATCCTCCTTTCGCTTTTTCGCTGGTTGTCTATGAAACGCAACCCCAAGCGATCTAGCAAGAATTATCCAGAGATCTGTGATTGGTCTTACAAATGCGAAGTATTCCTTTCCTTCGAAGTGAGCCCGAGACTTCTCCGAAGGCAAGAGCTGATTGGAAAGGTTAGCTAACTTACTCCATCCAGGCTTGTAGTTTCGGAGACACTGTGATCTGGGGCAGCAGATCAGTCTCCCCAAAGTTTTCATTATCCAGGTGAGGAAAGTACTTAACGATTTGACAAAATAAGGAGGAGGTGCCTTCCCACCTCCCCCGAGCAGTTACTTCATAAAAGCTTCTTTAATAAATTTAGGCGTGCGTTAAAGGAGGATTCGATGCCTGCTTTACAGATCAAGAGGAAAATGCTTTGTAAAAATGTTAAGGGATAATAACAACAGTTGTCAATTACAAAATACTTTCTTACACAACACTCTACGCGATTTGCATACAAAAGGGGGGATGCCGGGTGGGGAGGAAGAAAGGGATAGTCCTGGAAAGATGGAGAGAGTGGGAGGGAGGCTGAGGAGTTGGGGAAAGGGAGAGGAGGGAGGCAAAGAGTAGACAGAGTGAAGTGAGGAAAGCATCTTTTGTTAAAAAAACAAAGTTGAATGTCTTTACTTTCTTTTGTTAGACGTTTCTTTCACTGGAATAAATGTCAACCATAAAGCATGTGGGGCTTTATGAAATATCTTCCCCCCAATTTTCAGATCTCTTGGTAAGTTTCAAGTATCTACGAAAGGTGTGTGTGTGTGTGTGTGTGTGTGTGTGTCTGTGTGCGTGTGTGTATTTCTCTTCCTCTGTATGTCTCTTTTTTCTATTCCCAGCCTCATTTCTTGCTGTTTCCATCCCTCTTCTCTGTTCTTTATCTTTATTTATGTGGTTCTCAGTTCAGTCTGTCTCCTCTAACTTTCTTCCCTCACAGCATTTGTCTCTGCCTCCCTGTTTGCACCTATCTCCCACTCTCACAGACCCCTGCACACTCACTCTTCTCCAAGAGCATCTCTCAGAGCTCCGAACTTGGAAGGTTATGCCCATGGGGGTTGTGTGAGGAGATAGGAGGTCTGGCAGGCGCTTCGGGTAGGTGTGTCCTGATTTTGTGCGTGCCTGTAGGGCTGCGTGTATTTGTGTTTCTGGTCGACTTATTGTGGTGGGAAGAGGGAGGGATGTGTGTTTTGTGTGTGTGCACTGGGACAGAGAGCTGAGGGACAGTAGAGGTTAGGAGGGGAGGGGTGTGGAGCTGATTAGGACCCTTTGCTTGGGCATTCTCCACACAGGGGCTCCGTGGCGCCAGCACCCTCCAGTTGAAAGGCAAACACCGATTCTCACTTCTAACGACCCACTGAGATCCTCCAGGCGACAAAGACACAAAAGTGAGTTTTATTTGCTGGTGAGCCCGAGGCCAGAAAAGAAAAGCCAACCCTCCCGCTTTAAAAGAGCCGCCAAATCCTTTTTCCCTCTATTGTGTGAACTTTTACTATTCACATGGACCGTTCATCCGTGTGATTCTCAACTTATTGTCATTACTTAGTTATTAATTGTTCTCATCTGGGTTTAATTGAGCAACTAGGGACTTTAGCCCAAGGGTCAGGGAGGGGAGAAAAGAAACTTAAAACAAAGGCGCATTTAGTGGGGACGGTTCCTCTAGCCCGGGGTCCTCCCAGTTGACCGGAATGTAAGAAGTCTTGCCCCTCCAGCTGCGAGCGCAGAGCAGCGCCTCCGCCTAGATTCGCGAGCTCGAGCGCAAGCATTGTGTGCCCTTAATAGCCGTCTCCGGCGTAACAGCCCTGAAAACCGAGCCCTAAACGGTAAATAGATTGCTAGCCAAAGACCCCGGGATGACTCCTGGCGTTTGATCTTTCTAAAGATTTACCAAGGTAAATTTGGTGAGAGATTCTAATCTCCCCTCCCCCACCCCACCATAGCATCAGTCTCAACGCCTCTCCCACACCAGAGGGGCAAGAGGGGTACAAAGGGGGACCACTTCCCCCCTCCCGAGAGCGAAGTTTGTTGTGGTCAGGGACACATATAGAAGGGATTTTAACCATCTGGAGCTCTAAGTGATCCTAAAAACACCCTTCTTACATTACGGAGAAGATTGAGGTCTAGAGAGGGGAAGTGACTGGTCTAAGGTCACACAACAATCTAGAGACGACAGTACTCTGACTCTCAATCAGTTCTCCTTCCTCTACTTCAAGACGTAGTCGGTGAGAAAAGGAGGGGCGGGGCAGAGGGGTGGTATAAAAAGGAAGACTTGGGCTTGGAAAGGAAGGGGTGAGATCTGGGGGGAGAAAAAACAGAAATAGAAGGGACAGGGTGAGATATAATGACTGCCCAAGTAAAGGAAACGCACAAGATAAAAAGTTGCGCGCGCTAGAGGCCACATAAAATCTGCAGTGTCGGTGCGCCCAGTATGTGAAAGGAGAGACAAGAGGATGAGGAGCCACAGAGGGGGGCTGCAGGTAGGCTGAGCTGACTTATTGAAAGCCTGGCTGATCTTTAGAGGATGATAAGGGTTCCGCCTCGCCTCCAGCTACAGTCTCACTGGAGCCTCGGAGCGTCTGCGGAAGGTTTCGCAGTTGTTCATTACAGCAATTACTCTCCCCGACCCTAAATTGCCAGGATTCGGAGCCAGTTAAATGCACCCATTGGCACAGCCAGAGCGAGACACCCAATCCTCCTCCAGCCCCCTCCAGAGTCTTGGCAAACAGTTGTTTCCGAGGGAATTGAGGAGGGAGGGGTAGGGCAGAGAGGAAAGGGAGGAAGGGGTGACTAGAATGTAGAAACAACCCCCTTTTTTTTTACTTTACCTACAATATTTAGAACGTAGGATAAAACAAGAACATTTCATAAGTGTAGTAGAAACTGATTCTCTGATTAGCGCCCTCCTCACTTCAAATGAACTTTGCTGGCCAGCTGTCCACTATAAACGAATGTGCTTGCATATAAAATCTAAACGTATGCTTATTTCTTTCCCTGGGACCCGGCTCCTGGAATAGTCTTGGCCTTCCGAAGGAGAACGGGGGAGGGGGGAAGGGGGTGAGGAAAACAAACATACCAGAGCTCTCTGTCAATGTCTTTTACACGTCCCCCCGGTGAAACTGAATACCCTGTAATGCCTTTTAATATTTTCTGCTGGGTAATTCTAACAAGTTCAGACTTCAGTCAAAGCCGATGGGATAATGACCTCTGTACCTCTAAAAGTCCAGAAAACCTAGCGCCTAGAGTCGTGTCCTAAGCTCTCCAGAAGTCAGCGCAAAACTCCGCTGGGTTTAGCTGAAATTCATTCCCGGAGAAGGCAGAAGCATTATTCCAGAGCTGGTGGGAAGCAACACCACAATTTAATTGCCCCTATCCCACACGCTATCTGAACCACTGCCTGTATTTCACCCAACTGTCAAAAAGAGCCCGAATCTCTCCTCCCTCACACCAATCTCTCCAAATCAAGAGTTCCTGTCTTCATTCAAAGGACTCCTCTCCTCTTTCCTCAACCCCATCCACTGGATTCTATATAGGACTAGTCTACCTCCTCATGATGGTTCTCTTCTCTTTTTCCCTTAAAATCCACACCTGGCTGCAGGCCAAGTGGCCAAAGGGACTAGAGAACCATACCTCTAGAGAAGGGAAAAGATTTTCCAAGATCTCTTAGATTTGAAAGATGTGTCTCTCTTCATGTCAGCATCTATACAAAGCTTGGCTGCCCAAGCCTCTAGATTTCAGTTGGGTTTGTAGGTACCTAACAGTCAAAAAACAGCTGAAGATCTTCCCTATCCTGTGGAGACCTAGGAAGATCTGATGATAAAACTGGCTCTTCTCTTTCCCACCCCTACTGTGGTGGTGGTAGGGTATTCACCTTCTTCCAACTTATAACATCCTTTGGCTCCCAAACTTAATCTACTCTCCACCACCTCCCATGGAAGATAAAATAGGGAGGTCAGGTCAGACAGGCATTCAAGTAACCCTCGAAGAGTACAATGTACAAAGGATATTTCCTTAAGAATTAAAGGCTAAAAACTTAGGCTTCCTCAGTCCTTCAGTGGCCTGCTTTTAAATGACTGCTATCTTGAAGGCAGGATTTTACTACAAACACACTTAATTTACAGACAGAATCAGTATCATTGGTCTAAATCTTGGATTTGGGGAGTGGGGTTGGGAGAAAGGAATAAAACTCAATTCAGTCTAATTCTACAAAATTGCATCTACACAGATGAGCTGGAGAGACAAGATAACTATCAGAATTCCCATTTCCCTTCCCTTAAAAAAAGTTCTGGACCATCTACCATTAAGTAAGAGTAAGAGATTTTAAAGTATCTGAATAGGTTCTGTATATCCCAAAAATTTAGTATCAGAGAACTCCTGGCTCTGCTATCCATGAGACCTTGGGCAAGTTGCTTCACTATTCTTGACTTGTTTTACCAAATTAAAAAAAAAAACAATTCAAAGGTCCTTTCCAATCTTAAAAAAAAAACCCACACACAATATATTGTCCTTTTTAGCTTTCCATAGGCAAGTTAAGAAAAAATTTGATTTCTAGTCCTGAAAGCAAATACATCAGCTGAAAATTACCAATGAAAACTTAAGCTAGATTACTCTGTCAGGCCAAAATTAATTATCCCAGGAAATTGGTTTAATATTCCACTTTACAAATGGGAAACTTGTCCCCATGTGTTTAAAAAATATACACTCACAGCTTTTCTTCTGCAGATGTGGATGTCAACACTAGTATGACATCAACATAGTAAGGGGAAATTAAAGTTAAAATACTGTTAGAAACAAAACACTACAGAGAAAATGAAAAGAGCGAATCATTTTAGCTTAAAATTAATTTATTTAACAAATATAGCTATAATATAAATGATAATAAAATTTCAAATATACATTATATTACATAGTACATAGAGTCCCTTCCAAAGGGACTATTTGGGAAAGAAACAAGTGGTGTTGCTTAATAGAAAGTGGAAATGATTCATGTTGGTAGGAAAGAGATCTCTTTCATCCGGCCTTATCATTTATCTATTATGCATTATTTTTCCCCAAAACAAATTTTGCCCAGGCTTCCAGACTCTTCTTAACTCCTCTACCAAAGTCTCTAACTTGGGAAACATCTCTCTCACAGACACCCGGTCTCTAAACTCCTCTTCTATGGATGAAATTAACCTTTTTCCTCCCCTCCTCATCTTTAAAATGAAGGGGATGAACTAGAAGCTTTCTAAGTTCCCTCCCAGAGCTTTAGCATTCTAGAGGAGAAGGGAAGAGTGGGAAAGAGAATGTCAAGGTCGTGGGACCTTCAAAAGGATCGAAGAGATAATGGGGAAGGATTGTTCCTGCCACTTGTGGTAAAGGAGAAGGGGGGCGGGAGAGAGGAAAATCAAGTTGGGGGAGAGAGAGAGGAAACCTGGAAACAGGCACCTTCTGTGGCTGCTGCCTGGCTGAGGGCCGCTCGAGGTCCAGTGGGGTCAGGCCCCTCTTCCTCCGCCCCTCTCTTATGTCAGATGATACATGCTGTATCCCACGTGCGCCGTGTACAGTCCTACTGGCGCCACCGGCAGCCCGGCCCGCTGGAAGGGGCTGGAAGCGCCGTAGAGTGAAGCGCCCGCGGCCACAGCTGCCGGGCCTCCCAAGGGGAAGGAGATGCCGAAAGCAGCGGGGGGCAGCATGGGCTTCGCTGCCATCTTCAGCTTCTCCAGTTCCGCCTCTTGTAGTCTCTTGGCCTTGGCACGTCGGTTCTGAAACCAGATCTTCACCTGGGTCTCGGTGAGGCTCAGAGAGCTGGAGAACTCGGCCCGCTCTGCGATGGACAGATACTGCTTCTGGCGAAATTTCCTCTCCAGAGCCAGCAGCTGCGCCGTGGTGAAGGGAGTCCGAGGTTTTCTGTTGGTCTTGTGCTTGCGAAGAGTGCAGGCTGGAGGACTGAGCCGCCCTGAAAGAGAAGGGGACGGGAGAGAGGGAGAAAATATAAGAGAAGGGAGAGAGATTAGAGAGGTGGGGGGGGGGGAGGTAGGAAGGGAGGGAGGAGAGAGAGAGAGAGAGAGAGAGAGAGAGAGAGAGAGAGAGAGAGAGAGAGAGAGAGAGAGAGAGAGAGGAAGAGAGAGAGAGAGAGAGCACTGATTATTAATGCACAGAAAAAAGTACAGGAAATTCCCACCGATTACCTTGGAAGCTTTCACCTCCTCACTGTCTCCAGCGTCCTCCAGGCCTGGCACTCCAAGTGTCAGCCCTTGCCTTACCACTAATCCCCTCTGCCCCGAAAAGAGACCTAATCAGACCTTTATTAGTCTGGATAAGACAGGCGAGAACCCCAGGGAAGTGAAACTGTCCTTTTCCTTCCGGGTAAAACCAAATAAATTTAAGGAAAGTCAGGGAGTCTGCAGCACCGTATCAGAAATGCCATAAGGAGACAGTTCAGGAAATTGTGCTGCTGAGAAAAGCCTAGATTCTAAGCAGAGCTAGCTCCGAACATAAACTGGACAACTTTAGGACAGCGCACATGCACCTACCCTTCAGAAAGGAGATTAAACAAGTAATTAATTAGGAGTTCTAAGTGGAAAAACTCTTGCAATTCTGGTTGGGGCGCTGCACCCTAGCCGACTTGCCTGAAGGCTTCTCCAGGAAAGGTTGCAATTCTTAAAATAATAATAATAATAAGGCAATTTTATGAATTCCAGAAAATGAAATTCTAATTTTAGGTGTTATAGGAAACTTCACTTCTAAAATGTCTTTTAGACACTCTAAAATGTCTGTGGGGGTAGGGATGTTGAGCTGCATCAAATTTTATTTAATACTACCCTCCCTTCTCCCAACTCAAAAGGAAGAAGACACCCTAGGGAGAAAAAATGGGTGAAGAGGATATTTAAGTATTTGAATTCAATGAAAAATTTCCTTGAGTTTTAGCTAAAAGCAGAGAGGCCAGCGAAGTCTAGTAGATGAAATATAATTACCCTGCAGTGAAGTCATAACATTTTTGTCGGCCTTCTTTAGTCATTAAATGAAGGGAGGGGCTTTCATTTCAAAGAATTTTAATCCCCAGATAAAATCGTTCTTAAAGATCACGGCATTGAATTCCTTCTATTATTTCACACACATACACACACAAAATAATAATCGAAGGAAATGAGGAAAACTTGGGAATTTCCCGTGCTATTTAAATCCTTTTGAACACTTAACCATCTTTATAAGTTCAGGGAGCAGAGGAATGACCTTCCCCCTATCTCCCAATCGCTAAAGCTCCACTTAATTGAAAGCAGGTTAGCAGAGTGCTGGAAGACAGTTCAAGATAAAATTGGGTGCTCACTGGACTCAGTTTCCCGAACCAAAAAAAAAAAAAAAACATTTTGGCAGCAGGAAACTAAATGGAGCATGGACCGTCTCTAAAGTACCCTTTGAACCAAAGTGAGTGTGCTCACTCCCTAAATAGCTTGCTGACCTTCAGTTAGTAAACTCGCAAACGCTTCAGCCAAACTAGATCCAGAGGAAGGGGTTTTAAAATTTTAACTAGTGGGACCGGGGGCCGGCGGGGGGGCGGATAGGAACGTGTAGTGGTTGGAGCCACAGACCAAGCCGTCAACCAATGTGAAAAGTGACACAAACAACTCCACCACAAGCAACTCCAGATAAAGTTTGTGACAACAGAGGTTCCCATTCCCGCTCCCCACCCCCATTCCAGTTGCTTTTGGTCTGGGAAGGGAAAGTATAAGAAGAATAGGGGGTTCGGAAATGTTTTGCCCACAAGTGGGATCCACCAACAACCATAGAGTTCCTGGGCGGAGGCTACATTCTCAGAAGAGTCTGGCCTCCCCCCAGACCTCGGACTCTGACGCTTCCCCCTCTCCCATTTTAAGAAAACGAAAAGATCCGTTACAAATGGAAAGACGATACTGTGTGGTGGACTGTAATTGGAAATCTGGAGACCTGGACTTTCTATACTTTCTGTGGACTTGGGGAAAATCATTTCTCTCTAAGACTTAGTTTCCCCATTGGTAAAATGAAGGGGTATGAATCCCAGGTCTTCAAGCCCTGAATCTGATTGTAATATGCATACCCTGTACATGCCTACAAGCAAATGCATAGACATGAATGTACTCGCACACGGCATGTCTTTTTTCTGATCTCCCCTCCCTCCCTACTCTTATAAAACAAAAAATAATTCAAGGACCGCCACCCCAAGTTTCCTACTTACTAGGGGGAGGTGGGGAAAATCTGGAATTTTGCATCCACGGGGTCCTCTCCTGCTTCTCCGGGCTTTCGGATTTGACAAGTGCATCTTCCGGCAGTTTTATGAGTCCTCCCACTGAAAAATGGCTGTTGAGAGACAGCGGGGAAGCGGGCGTTTCTGCGGCAGCCCCGGCGCTTAAGGATCCGACCCTGGTGCCCAGGGACTGAGCTGAAGTTCCTGCTGCCTGGGGCCCGTCGGGCCCGGGGAGGCCGTCTTTGAGCCCTGGCTTCCTGTGGTCAGCCATGAGCGCCTCCACGCTGAAAGGCAGGAGGGAAGGGGGCACTTTCGGCTTCTCGCCTTCCTCCTCTCCCCCCATAGCGGCCACCGAGGCGCTGGGAGTCTGGCCGCCCCCTCCGCCTCCCGAACTGCTGCCGCCGCCTCCCCCGCCGCCTGGCTTGCTGAAGGCAGACACAGGAGACTCCTCGATTTTGACACCGATTTGTAAAGAAGTCATATCAACAGCCGGGGCCATACAGAGCCGATGTCCCTTCCAGCCTCAGGACGCAGCAGCAGCCGCCACCGACCATGGAGTTGGGGAAATTTGGGTGGGTTTTTACTTAGAAACGTACTGGCTCTCGAGTCCCCCACCCTTTCTTCTTCTCTCTTCCCAAAATGCCAGGCTTCGGTGGCTAGCAACTCACAGCTCTCCGTCTCTCGCTCTCAGGGGTTTGGGTACTGTCCAGTAGCGGCTCCCAGTAGGACTTGTTAATAAGGCAAAGCCAAGCGCGATCCCGGCCAATCAGGGTAGAGAGGGGAGGAACAGGGGCTCTCCATTGGGCCTCGGGCTCCGGGACTTACCTACCGACAACCTTCTCCAGTATTCTGGTTCGGGATGGACTAGAGCTGTAGGAGTGGGGGTGGGGTGTGGATAGGGGTTGGGGTATAGGAATAACAGAGAAAGAAGGGGAGAGAGGGTATTGTAAATGGGAAAGTTAGCTCCGAACTAATTTTTCTGCGTTTCTTCTTCCTTTCCCTTCCCTTCCCTTTCCTTTTCTCCAGAGTCTACCTTTTTTTCTGTCTCTTTTCTTCCAACGTACTGAGGTTTCCTCTCTTTCTTGGGCTTGGTTACCTTTTTATCCAGATGGTGAAATTCATTCTCTCTTCTGACACAGTGGTCTCTCTCTGCCTTTGCTCGGGTTTCTAAAAACAAAACAAGACTAACAGCAACCAAAGTCCAAAGATTCTTGGATAGAGATGCACTTTTTCTAAACGGGACTTTACCAGAAAAGAGTGGTTCACGTTCACCTTTTCCTCCTCTTTTGGAATTAGGTGACATTGCATACCTTTGTATTGAGGGGATGGGGGGGTTGCCTCATTTCGCATTTAAGACTTATCGAAATAAAACCAGCATCTATGTTAACAAAATGCAGAGCTGTCCTCAATGTGACCTCAAACTGAAAGTCTTTTAAAACAACTTGATCCTATCAATTTTCTGCATACACATACGTATTTAGATTATTTTAAGCACCTCAAGTGGGGTGGAGAAAAGTACAGGATGGGAAAATAGAGAATTAAATGCCCGCACATAAGTTGGTTATTCCTTGTGTTTGGTGTGAAATGATTTTGTTTCTCCATTTAGAAGGAAGCGTCAGCCTATATATAATATGAATATATATAGATATAATGTTAATATATACGTGTAAACACACATATATGCATATATGTGTATATGTATTCTCGTGTGTATGTAAAAATGTACACACGCACACACCATCATCACCAGAATTAGGACTCTTCCAGGCTGTGCTCGGAAAACACTAGAGACCTGGCTATTTTATTCTCTCCCCCCAACCCCCATTTTTATGATCTCTTATCCCTGTGACCAGGATGGACCCGCACTAAAACGGAACGGTTCTCTAATAACGTGATTGGTCGCTCGCTGAGAAAAGTTTATTGATGGCTACAGGGCTCTAATCTCCTAGAAACACAAGAGGCTTTAGCTGCCATTTAGGGGTAATTATCTCTAAGGCTGTGGGACAGAGAATTCCCTCTCCTTTTAACTGGGCCCAATAAAGGCTGTAGATTATGCTCATAGAGATTAAGAAAACGGATGGGTGAGAACAGAAACTTTAGAAACACAAAAGGAATCAGGTCTGGGAGAAAGGTATAATCTTGTGCAACTGTGCAGGGGGTGTGAATAGCAGCCATTCCTGTTTTGATTTTTGTTTTGTTTTGTTTTGTTTTAAGGAGGGGGTACAAATCCTGTGGGATATTTTTAAAAGGCCCTGGCGCCTCCATGTGTAAAATTCGCCTGTTACCCTAACTGGAAGTTTACATCATGTCTTCAGATTCGTTACAGACCTGAATAGAGGAAGAAAGGTTGAGTCTTCTTAGAGGGAAGGCAGAAGCTTTCACCTTCTCGTTTAAATTTAAACGTGGTTTGGGGGATAGGGGTCCAATGGTCTGGGGATTTGGGAGTCTAAGCGGTTTTCGAAGGATGTAGGGGAGCCCAACCCTACCAAGAGACCATCCATTCTCCTAGGAACCCTCCAGTTACATTGACTAGGTGAAAAGTTCCTTTGCTCCAGGTTGGCCCGCTCTGTGCCCCGGGGCTGCGGGTTGGGCTGGTTTGAGGAGCAAAGAGCAGCCTCTGCTCTTTCCTAGAAGCAGCAGCATTGCTAATTGCGAGAATAAACAATCTGTCCCGATTAGTCAGTGCCTCTAATAGGCAGACAAGTGATGTTGTTTTTAGGCGCCAGCAGCGGCCTGATCAAAGGCTTCAACTGGAGTGGGACTGTGGAAGACTTTAACCCGCCTCCAGGGAGCAAACCGCCTTAGCCTTGAGACCCCAGCCCATTCAGCCTGACAGCTTCAGTGTGCTCTACCCGGCCTCGGGATATTTTCCCCAAATTCTGTTTTTATTTTTTAAATTTTTCGGTCGAGGCTGAAAAACAAGTAGGATTTTCCCCGACTTTTTGCTTTTGTTTTAAGTAGGAATGAAAGCGTGTGTATCAGTGTGTGAGAGAAATCTAGAGATAGGAATAAATTCCAAGTACCCACCATAATCATTGTAATAATAGAACCCCTTCCGCCTATTGATCTTGGGCTGCACCCTCTCTGAATGGCGCTGCCCGCCTGCTGCCGGCTCTCAGAAAAGAATTACTGGAGAGAAGAATAATGTGCTGTTGGATTCGCTGATTGAAACAATTCCTCAGGGTTTCGATCACATTGTTTCTGGTAGAAATATGAATGGGGCGGAGATGGGGTGGGGAAGAGAGGAAGGGAAAAGATGTATCTAGATTCATGTATGTATTATGTATGTATGTATGTACGTATGTATACAGTTTTAGTTTTAAGAGGGTGTCAAAGTGGTTTTGGGGGAAGTTAGCCTAGCTCCATTTCTTGGGACCGAATTTTGACTGAGGAGCCCAGAATGGATGACAGGATAAGATGATTATGCCATATTTATCTAGAAGTAATGAACTTCAGTGTTTACATTTTTTCATACTTGGTGGTATTTTAATCATGGCATCATCGGAGAACCGACTTGATTGTAATTCACATCCTGGAAAGGGCTTGTCTACCCAGACAAGGGTAGATAAATGTACAAAGATTGGGGTTTCTTTTCTTTCCCCTATTGCACCCCCTTTAACTTCGTCAAGCCCCGCTGTCTTGGGGGCATTTTAAAGAACACTTTGGTTGGCTAACCCCGTTCCTCTTACACTCTTTGAATACCTCAGCATTGTCAGATTTTTTTATTAACACCTAACTATGTCTACCTCTCTCTACGTCTGTCTCTGTCCCTTTGTGTCTGTCTATCCAGACCCCCCCCCCCCTCTCTCTCTCTCTCTCTCTCTCTCTCTCTCTCTCTCTCTCTCTCTCTCCTTCTCTTCCTCCCTCCCTCCCTTTCCTCTCCCCTTGTCTCTTAAAAGTATACATGTATGTCTGTCTGGAGTTCGCAAAGGGAACATTTTCCAGAGATACCCTTCCAAAGCTCTTTCCATCCTTTCTCTACGTTCGTTTCTTTTAATAAATCCATAGCAAAGAAATTCCTTCCTGGAAGTAGGAGAGATAGATGCGGTTCCTGCTCCCTCCGTTTTTAGTTTTTTCTACCCACCCCCCAACCCGTTTTGTTTTTAATTTGCTTTGTCGCAGTTGTTGACTTGCCTCTATGTGTTTATTTGAAATGAACTGCTCTGTGGGACACAGGCGCAAGATAACGATATTGCGCAATTAGCGTCTCAAACAGTAACCGTTTAATATAATGAATGTGCTGTGAAAACCGATTACCCATAGCACTTTATTTTGGTGCAAATGCAGCAAAGGAGTCTAGGGGTTGAAGAATCGGGGAGGCAGCAGGAGTGCTATGATCCCCGCCCTTCTCAGGAGCTACTTTGGAATTCGGGTCGGGACCCGAGGAAAGGTTGCATAGATCGTGGCTTTGCCTTAGGCTTTAGGGTATTGAGGGGGCAGCCAGGGCGCCTCTAAAATGCTGGGTGGAGGAGGTATGCAATTTAGGAGCTGGAAAAGAAATTATTGGAGCTTTGCGAGTCCTTCGAGAGCACAGTCCGTGAGTTTTCAGCCAAATGGGAGTTGAGAGCAGAAGTTTTGCTTCCTCAACTCCGCACTATGAACATTTGCCCCAGTACTGTATCGCATTTAAAGGGACAAATCCCTTCCCCTCCCCTGGTACCTTGGACAGACCTGAAGTCTGGGCTTCTATCCCTTCTCTATATCGTAGATATCTCAAAGTTCCCTACTCATTGCTCTCTAGTTCCTGTCATCTAGTGAGGCCAAAGCAGTACACTGCACAGTGAAATCCTCCAAGTCTTTTGGGACCCCAGGATTTTAAAATGCGCCGTCGCAGAAATTGACCTCCACCCTCCCTTACCTCCTTTCCTTCTCACGTCATCCCCATTGCGGTTCCCACCCCTCCCGCCCCATTCCCTTCCTCTCTGTGGCCTAGACGCCTTGTCTCTTTAAAGTTGGGGAAGCTGTGGGGGTAAAGGATCGCGGGAGAGGAGTAGAACCGACTGAGCTAGGAGTACAGTGGGGTGGGGGGAGGGAAAGAAGGGAGGCACTATTTCAAATAGCCCAAATTAATTTGATCGCGACATTATGATGCACTTGAAAAAGATGAAAGCGGAGGCTGGCCGTCTCCTCCTAGATCTCTATAATTATAGATAATATATCCTATTTCAAAGCAATTAGCCCAATCAGGCGTAACGAACCACTTTGCTGCCAACCAGTAACAATGCCTTACGGTTATTTAAGCTTCAAGATGTCAAGCAGACCCTGGGGCTGCGGGGTCTCAGTCCTAAAGCAACCTCTCTGGCTAAAGTGCCGGATAAATGGTCAGGGCCAGGGCTAACTCTCTAAATCAGCACCTCTTCTCTCCGTCTTTAGGGACCAAACCCAAACGATTTGATTTGTGGGTAAGAGATGTGGAAAAATAAAGGGAAATACTATTAATAAGCTGGATGCTGCGAGTTTGGTGACGATCGGGGGTCCCCTTCCTCGCCACGTAAGGGGCTTCTCTGCTTTCTTTGGGAAATTTCTTCATTTCCTTCCCATCCTCAACTAGCTTTAGATTCCATTCAGTGATTTTCTGATTTTATTCCGGTATACTTAAAAAAACATATAGGAAGAGACTATTCCCTCTTTTCTACCAACCAACATAGAGCTTAAAAAAGCTAGAAGAGACCCGGAGGAAAGCTCTAGCCCAACTCTGATTTTGTAGAGAATGAAAATGAGACCCAAAGAGGAGAGGTGACTCCTCCACAGCTTCTGCTTCAGGAGAGGAAATGGTATTCTAGCCGTCCAGTTCTATAACTCCGTGTCCTGTGCTCTCCGCTACATCCAGTGTCTCGCCAATATGAAATTCACTAGGAAGTTTAGGGCTACCTCCTGTCTATATCGCCTCAAAATACACTCTTATAATTCTTTCCAACTGCAAAATCTCCCCCAGGCCCAAAACAGTTCGAAGATCCGGGCAGGGGGCGAGGGGCGGGGAGTGTAGGGGAGAGGGAAGGACTGAGGGGTCAGAGAGTCGGAACTTTAGAAGCTGGGGTAAAAACCTGGACTATTAATTAGGGGTATTCGTTGAATGACTGGTAACGATTCAAAACTAAATAAACATTATTTTCAAGATGAACTGCTAGGCACTGAGACAGCGGGTCAACTCTGAAGGTGTTTTTTCTCCTTAGAGCTGATGGGATTGAAGCCTCAATTTTCCAACATTTTGCAAGGACTTGGCATTTGTTAATACATCAAACTGATACGGAAGGGTTGGCTGTACGGAACTCAAAACCTCTGCACCAAGAAACATGGGAAATTCTGGGGGTGGGGGTTGGGTGGGTGGAGGTTTCTAGAAGAGAAAAAGTCTTTGAAATCCCGGCCTGCTTCTCCAGTATCTGGGTATGAACAGTGTCTTGGGCTATCTCCATCCAGGAGGGAGGTGGGAGGGAAAAGACAAACCGACAAGGAAAGAGAGACACACGCAGAGACTGGCATTCGAGGAGACAGAGAAAGGGGAACAAATTTGTTTCCTTTGAAATGTATATTCACAGATTTCCGTTCTTCCCACCTAGGGGACCGGGTTTGTCAATACCCAAGCATGGTCCGACACAATTCTATGATTAAATAAATCCTATGGGGAGAGGGCGGGGGTGGGGGGACTGGGCATTGAAAAAATTCATATGAAAGGATGGAACTTCTCATCTGCTCTGGTCCCAATCTTTTTCAAGCTTCTTTAGACACTATGACCGTCCTTGGAAATATTGTAAAATGGTAGATTTAGCACACCCAGAACTTGGTTCTCCAAAACGTTAATGAAAGAAAATGACTGTATGACTGTACTATTAAACTGTCAGAGTCCCTTCTATGACCTGCAGGGATTTCCACAACCAGGTAAGGTGAGCTTAAAAACTCGCGTGGAGAAAGTTTACTTTCCCCACAACCCCTCCCCCCCACCTCATCCCAGCGGCCCTTGGGAGCTTGGAGGTGAGACAATCCAAAGCAGCCAGCATCCCCATCTTCCAAGACAACTCACAGTCCTACTCCTTCTTGTTCTTGTCTCCTCTCTTCTCTTCGTCTGTCCCCTCCTCCAACCCCATTTTAAATGGAAGCCTTATAGCATGATTCACTCTGAATCATGGACTTGAATGTGATCATTATGAGTAAATGGGGCCCCAACTAGTCTCTTTCTAGAGGCAAAGTTATAAAAATCTAGAGATGAATTGTATGCCTTTGGGTGCTCTCACAGAGACTGACATCTTCAATTCCCCCAATTCCAGGTTACAGCTGTTGCTGTTGTCTTAACCACCCACCCCATCCTACCCCCCCAAAAAACCATTAACTCAAACTTCTTTCCCCTAAACCCTTTTCCTAGGGTTTTGGAACAGACAGCAGTCAGGTAGAGCTGAAGCAAGGACTGACTGTTAGTGTTTGTTTATTGATTCCGGACTGTAATGAAATGCAATTTGTCCCCAGCTCTGCAACATGAAAATATCAATTTCCAGCCTGCGGTTTTAGGAACTCTTGTTATTATTGTCAGTAAATATCACAGACTCACTGATACTATTTTTAACCCACTCCTTTCCCCTCCCCCTTGAGTCGTGGAAAGAGTAGGGGACCATGAGTCAGGAGGTCAGATTTTACTAGCTGCATAGCCTTAGGCAAGCCATAGAATTTATCTGTGCCTCAGTTTCCTCAACTATAAAATGATCAGATGATCTCAAAAGTGTCCTCCAGCTCTTACATTCTGTTCTCCATGTTTTAAGGTATCCATTCGAACTTCTTGTTCTATCAGGTAACCATAAATCACTCCGGCTCTCACATTCTAGGCTCTAAGGTTTTAATTCCTCTCCTATTTACTACCCTTCACTTCGAAACAGTTTGCCTGTCTTTGCCCAAGTCGGGACATTTCACCAGATCCCTGCCTGAGTTATAAGATTTCCTACATTTTATAAGCACAGCGGTTCACAAGGGCTGTATTGTTTGGTTCTGAGCTGATTTCCATTTGGCGTAATTATTGTATTCCCAGTGTTCTGCTAATCATTTGCTTTCAAGGACACGAGTTTTTTTCTTCTCCCCCCCCCCTTCTTTTGAAGACGGTGAAATACCCCAAATGGCTCAGATGAATATTGAAACAATCCCTCGCTCCTGTGATCTCCATCCTCTGGCTCCAGAGTTCGTTGGCAAGGGTGGGGGAAGGAGGCTGGGGGCGTATCGGTGAGGAGGAGGGGCAAGTTCCTCCAAAGAACTTTGGGGGCACAGGGAACACATTACAGGTAGCTAGTTTGAGAAAGAATACCAATAGTTCACCTTTCTATAGATATTTTACTGGATAAGGAGGGCAAGTATTAGTATCATCGTTTGATAAACGAGGGAACTAAGTCCCAGAGGGGTACAAGAGAAGCAGAGCAAAGATTCGAATCCACTTCTGCTGAGGATGGCGCCTTAGCAGCTTCTGGTCCAATCCTGTCGGCCCTGACCCGCCAAAAGTCCTTTGCATTCTCCTGGCCAGGAAAAGTTGGCTCTTTCACCAAGTCGGAATTCAGAGGAAGGTTTCCGTCTAACACAGCCAGGAATCTTTTCAATTTCACTGACTGTTACCCCGAAATAGATGAAGAGGGGAGGAAAAGAAGGAAAGGGGGATTGGGACACAGCACCAATTCTGTGTTTGTTCCTAAAACAATTCAAAGCTTCCTCACTCTCTATGAAGGGGTCCCCTGCTTCCTTGTGTTTGGAGGGAACTCTGGTATTTTAGTAATAAAAGCTGGATGGGACCTCAGAGATCGGCTGTTTCAAAGCCTTCCTTTCATAGAATAAGAAGTTGAGACCCAGATAGGTTTGAAAGTGAGTTGCCCAAGGTCACATATGTAGTAATGGGGAGAACCAGATTGAGACCCAAATCTTATCAATGCAGTTCTCTTTCTACTATGGTGTAATACTAGGAGTAGTCTAGACCCATACAGTAAAAAGAAGCTTTGAGCACTCCTCTTCTAAAAATGAAATCAGTCATGGCCAGTTGCAGACTCCATTCAGTCTCTATCTCAATCTCAGACTTCCTTAGAAACTGCTGGAAGGGTTTAAACTGAGTTGATTGTTCTTCATCAGTTAGAATCAACTAGTTCTCCTAGAGGGGAGGATTGTGGGAATGACCTAGAGGTGATGGGATCTGAGCCTAGATACACCAAACCAAACCTCTTATGATGTGGACAATTGCTCATTGATGGAATTTTCTCTGGGCATGTGTTGTAATCTTGTTTCATTTTTTCTCCCAAAAAAGATGTTCTGGTAAAGATTTAGGAGGTTTGGGTCTCTTAAAGTTATTATAGGTCTACCACAGATGAAATCTGTGACCCTGGACAAGTCACTAATACTTCTCCTCCACCTTGGCTACTCACCTCTTCATAGGTTTGAGGGAATTGGAGTGAATGAAATCTCAGGTTCTAACAGTCTGATTCTGTGGTTCACTCACAGACTTTCCAAGAAGTACAAGCCCAGACATAATCCAAACTACTCTTTAGCTTCCCCAGGTCTTTGGCATCGGCAACTTGGGTGTGTATAGGGTGGGCCTGGGGAAGGGAAGGAGTGACAAGACTGTTCCTCCCTTCCTGAGGTCACTTTCCTACCTTACTGTTGGGCATAGTCTGCCAGCTGAAAAATGTATATTCCTGGCCCAGGGGCCATCACATTCTCCCACATCTTTGTCCTAGTTGCTTTCATGGGAAGAGCTGGGAAGGGGTTATTATTTAAGAGGCACAGGATTTACATCATCTAGTCCAACCCCTCCATTTGATAGATGAGGACACCTAGGCCCAAGAAAGGATATGATTTGCCCAAGGTCACATAGGCAGTAACTAGAAAATCCTAGAAACAACTTTGGTGCTCAGACTGGGTCATACATTGCAAATACAGCAAGGGGACTTACTTCCACATGTATCTAGGCACAACTTGCATCTTTGGTATGTCCAAGAGGCACAGGGAGGTAGTCATGAATCTTTGTAGAACCCAGAGACACTAGCCAACCCCAAGGCTTAAGTCAAACAGAAGATATAGCAGATCAAAGAAGTCTAGAGTTAATAAGGGACTCAGATAATACAATCCAACTCTACCATTTGACAGATGAAGAAGAAAGAGGCCAGATTAAGTGGTGAAATAACTTGCCCAAGCTAAGTGGACATTTCAGGTCACTCCTTTTTAAAACCTTGGATTTCAGACTTGGAGTCTGAAAACTTCAGCTAGAGAACTGGTTCCCACTTGACTTTGGGCAAGTCACTCCTCCCCATCTAAAAAGTAGTTTTCCTTCTGTAAAAGTAGGGTAATAATAACTGCTTCACTAATCTCACAATATTATTTCAAAGATCAAATGACATCCATAAAGTACTTTGTTAAAGTAAAGGATTATCTTTGATTTGCTTTCCTCCTATTAATGGTTGGAAAATCTAGGTCTCTGGCTGGGGTTGCGTTTATCAGCTGAGATAAAGAGAGAGAATGACACAAAGAGAGTAGAGAGTAGAGGGAATAAGTGAAGAAGAGAAAGGGCTTTCCTACCAGAGAGTCACAATGCATCCCAGAACCAGTCTCAGATATTGGAGGACTCCATATCCTAAGCAGCAGGCAAAAAAAAAAATTCACTTAAGTCCCTGTAGGGTAAGTCTTGACCCTCCTATTCCCTAGCCATAGTTTCTGTCTATAGGAAAAAAAGTTTGGTATTAATAAAAAACCTAATTCTCCTTCGAGTCCAGAGTCATGTGCTGGAGTCTTGGCTATACTATTTACTAGCTAACTTACTAGCTTGAACAAGTGGCTTCCCTCCTCCAGCCTTTGGTTTCCTCCTCTGTAAATTTAGGGAGTTGGCCCTAGGTGAGTTCTCTGGGTCCTTCCAGCTCTAACATTTTATGATTTTGTAAACCAACCCCATCACCCCAACTACGAGATGGAGTGTATCTGGCGGAAGCAGGCGGGGAGGTTAGGTAGAAAGATCATGGGACAGAATACGTTTAGCTTCCAGAAAGAAAGAGGTGGGAATTTAATGGCTTGGCCCCAAAGCAAGGTGTGAAGGGTCCAGGGAACAGGACTCACATTTATATGGGCTGCCTAGTTATAGAGTACTTTATATCCCCTTTAAGCCTCGAATAGCTGGCCCTATAAGTAAGGCAGTGTAAATACCATTAACTCAATTTTACCAAGAGGAAATTAGTTCAGAGAGGTCAAGGGCCCACCCCAAAGTCACACAGCTAATAAATGATGAATCCAAGCCTTCTACTCAAGTCAGCTAACCTCAAGATTCCATGATTAGAACTTTTGAATCACCTATGAGCTGAAGATTTCTCCTAGCTTTACTCTCTTCCCTTCTCCCAGAGAGGCACAACAGAGGAGCTATCCTATTCCAGGGGGTAGAAAATTAGGGAAAATTCATAGGTCAAGAATTCAAGGTCAAGAGTCATAGAGCTAGGAATCCCTCTGACCCCAGCCCTTTCACTGACCTTTATCTCCCCACAGGAATATATTCCTGAGCAGTGGCTTCTGAGGCCCTGTCCCTCTTGCTGCTGCTGCTGCTGCTTCCACACTGCTGGCTGTCCCCAACATCCTGGCCCAGTCCCTGGCTATCTTAGCTGCTCAAATCCAAATCAGGATCTTCAAATCCGAAGTTTAGCTTGGCTCAGATGGCTCTATAGCTACCCTAGGCCTATCTGATCAAAAGCACCAGCCGCTTGGAGTAGTCCAATTAAATGAAAGTGTATCCTAGATACATTGGCCACTACCTTCTATGGAGGAGAAATGGAAGGAGCTCCCTGTCGGTTTGCTTTTCCTGTTCAGACGCACTTGTTTAAACAGACCCCACAAGGCTTTGGGTAACCTTACACTCACCAGGTTCAGAAAGCAATCACCTTGAAAACCCCTGAACTTCGGGCTCACCAGGTGGTCAGGCTGACATTCAGCTGTTCTGTGAGGAGAATGGGAACAGAGAAGAGAGGAGGGGAGGGGAGAGGGACTAAGGCAGGGATGGGGAATGAAAGCTAAGAACCCTTAGCTGAATAAACTCATGTTCACTCAGCACTGTCAAGCTAAGAGAATTCACCCTATCCTAACCAATCTTCTCTCATTTAGATATCTTAAATGGAGAATTTCCAGCCCAGATTAGTTACGAAAAGAAAACATTCCTTTTTTTTTTCTTTCTTCCCTGCTGCCCATCTTTGAATTATGGGAATATAGAATTTTAGCCCTTTGTAACCATAAACCAGGGGCAGCTATGTGATGAGATGGATAAAGCATCAGACCTGAAGTCAGGAAGACATCTTCAAACCCATTCTCAGATACTTGGCATCTGTGACCCTGGGAAAGTCATTTAACCATGTTTGCTTTAGTTTCTTCATCTATAAAATGAGCAGGAGAAGAAAATCCGCTCCAGTATTTTTGTCAAGAGAGCTCCAAATGAGATTGCAAAGAGTTGTCCAGGACTTAAAAAATAAGAACCATAAAGTACTATACAACTGAAGGTTATTTTTTGTTATTACCATCACCCACTACAAAAGGAAAGGATCTAGTTTAATTGGTTAAATACATTTAATTCATTTAATTACTCTCATAAATTTCATTGATTTGATTGGTTTAATTTTGCTAAAATGAAACTAAAGCTCAAATTGGGGCTGATATTTTGTCCAAGATCACATAAATGGTTCTTGGTAAAAGTAGAACACAAATCTCCTAGGCAGGTTCCTGTATAATGCCCTTCCAACAACGTCATTGCTAAACGCCAAGTAAGAAAAGATGTCTCCTTGGTTATTCTCTTTGATGCTACTCTTTTTTCTTTTCCTCCCCTTCCTTCTCCTTGAATATCTTTTATTGTTTTGCTTTTTTTTTTTTTTTGGAGGAGAGAAGGTAGGGCAACTAGGGTTCAGTGACTTGCCCAAGGTTATAAGGCTAGTTTTTGTGTTAAGTGTCTGAGGCTGGATTTGAACTCAGATCTTCCTGACTCCAGGGCTGGTGCTCTATTCACTGTGCCACCTAGCCACCCCTGAGTATGTCTTATTTCTCTGTTCTTTTTCATATAACATTCTAGTATGAGATAGCTCATCAAGTATTTATTGAAGGTCTGCTGCATGCTTAGCTGGAGCAGACTGAGGTTAACAGGGAAGAAAAGTATTTTCAATTTTTCTTTCCCCCTTAATATTTAGCATTCTTAAAAATAGGTTTTATTGATGCCTTTTATTTTTGCATCAGTCACCTTTGACTATACTGTCCCAACCCCTGGGAATTGAGCCCTTCTTTGTTACTAAGAAAACCAGATAAATATGAACACCCTGAATGATGAGGGGGCAATGGATCTTATATCACCTACCGACCTTGGTAGGTCATTTAACCTCTGTGGGTTTGAGTTTCTTCATCTTAAAACATGGCTGGGGGTGAAGGGGCATTGAAGATTGGACTAAATGACCTCTAAGTTCACTTTCTGGTTCTAAATCCACAAGTAGATTGATTCCAACTATGGCTTGGATGGCTGATAACTCCAACCCTACTCTTCTAGGATTGTTTGTACCTTAAGAAGGGACTTTGTTAGTTCAAATAAGGCTCTTGTCCCTATAGTTTCAGGCATTGTCACAAGATGAAAGGAAGAATTTCAGTCAGGGTTGGGAGGAGAATGTGGAAGTCACATTATCAAGACTCCTTTGTCTGAGGGTTATTTGCCCTCTCTTTTTCTTAGAGACCACATCTTTTCTGGAGCTCAGAATTGGCATTGGATGAAGGTGGTCAGTTGTATTACATTTTTCACACAGACATCTTGGAGCTCCCAATCTAAGGACTGGTTCCTAAGGAGGCACTATCCCCAGGGCACTTGGAGCTACCCTGCAAACCGTATTTTCCCAGCAATAATAGTTATTAAAGCCTCTAGGCTTTAAGGGCTCATTATCCTTCCCTGTGTTTACTGCCTGGAGGAGCTACAGACAGCTCAGAAGAAAAACAAAGAGCAGCAGAACTCTACTCAGAGGGATGGATGGGGTATTTTTAACCAGGTCCCATTGCACGAGAAACTCCAAGTCCAAACATTTCTTTGACCCAAGGGTTTGAGAGACTCTATGAAAATAGATCCACGTCTATGTTTTCCTGGATTGTCAGGACTCCTGAGAGAAGACAGAATAGATGACCCCTGACCTTTTCCCTCCACTGCCTCATGAGACTTATAAATGATTTTTAGTAGTGTGTTCAGTCAGAATTGAACTAGATGGTTTCCAAAGTCTCTTCCTACTCTCCTAGAATCAGAGGGCACAGGGGCCGCTAGGTGGCGTAGTGAGTAGAGTGCCGGCCCTGGAATCAGAAGGACTTGAGTTCGGATCCGGCCTCAGACACTTAACACACACAAACAAAAACCTAGCCGTGTGACCTTGGGCAAGTTACTTAACCCCAATTGCCCTCCAAAAAAAAAAAAAAGAATCAGAGGGTACAACTAGAAGGGACCTTCAATTCAGTTCTTGTCCTCCAAGTTGAGGGTAAAAAGGCAAAATGAAAAATTATTCTTGCCCTCTAGGAGCTTTCATTCTATTTGGAAGATACATCATTTACACAGATAAATACATAAATACAAGATAATTGAAAAGAAGCTGATGACAACTGGGGTGGGTGTGGGAGGCAGGGAGACCAGGACAGCCTTCCTGTAACTGGTAACACAAGATGGTAGATTTGGATCAGGGAGGGAGCTGTCAAAACAGGCAGGAGAAGAATGAAATCAATTCTGTGGCAGGAGGAAAGAGCTGCTAGGAAAAGGGGTGGAAGTGGTCAGCAGTGTCAAAAGTATAAAAAGATCCAGAAGACACAGTGGAATGAGCAATAGATTTTTGAACTTGGATTCAAATTTGGAGTTTAATATATTTGCTACCCGTCTAGGTTTGGGTGAGACCCCGCCTCTCTAGGCCTCAGTCTCTTTATATATAAATTAAAGGGGTTGGACAACATGTTCTGTGGCTCTAAATTTGTGATCTGTGACTTATATGAACAATCTGGATTTACTCATTATAAGATCCTGTAAGATGGGATTTACTCATTTTAATATCCTTCTTGGATCTTCTTAGAGTTAATTGATTGTTGTTGTTCAGTCCTGTCCAACTCTTCATGACCCCATTTGGGGTTTTCTTGGCTAAGATACTGCAGTGGTTTGCCGTTTTCTACTCCCTCTCATTTTACAGATGAGGGAACTGAGGAAAATACGGTGAAGTGATTTGCCCAGGATCACAGAGCTGGTAAAGTATCTGAGGCTGGATTTAAACTGAGGAAGGAGCCTTTCTGACTCCAAGGCCAGCATCCTATCCACTGAGCAGGGGCTATGCAGTGTTGTGTTATGTAGAATGCTTAAGGAGGGAAATTTCAGGACAGTCCCTATGTTAGAGGCTACTGAGAGTTAGTCAAGGAAAAATAAAATAATTGCCAGGCAGCAATGAGGGCTCAAATGAGATTAGCTAGCATAATTATGCTGTTGACTCAAATCATCATTTTCTCCAGCAATCAAATCCAATTCAATAAACATTTATTAAGCACCCATTCTGTGTCAGGCATTGTGCTAAGTGTTGGGTATACACTTAATAAAAACAACAATCCTTGCTCTCAAAGAGCTTAAAATTTAATGGGGGGCAGAGAACATAGAAAAGTGCTCAGGAAAGAAGGGAGGGACAGCAGAGTGTACCCAGCTCAAGGGCATCTTGTTCTGTGGAGCTGATACCAGGCAGAGTAAGACTTCAGTTGTAAGTGCAATGTTATCTATGTTTTACTGTATTTTCACTTATTTTCTTAAATACTTCCCAATTACATTTTTAGGAGGCAACTGAGTTGTGATGACTTGCCCAGAGTCATACAGCTGATAGGTTTCTGAGGCTGGATTTGAATTTAGGTCCTCCCAACTCCAAGGTCAGTTCCCTATCTATCCACTGTGCAACCTAGCTGCCCTACCATCGAACAATTACATTTTGATCTAATTCCAGATATTGAAAGTCAGGTGGGTATTTGACAATTCTGCTCTATGCTACAATGCCTTCATGTCAAGATTCCATGATTCTAGAAACTGGCTGTGTTGGTGTACAATTTTGTTCAAAGATTTTGAAAGCTAAATCTTACATTTTTTATTTCATAAAACAAACAAAATGCACTTGAAGAGTGAATAAATCCATATTTTCAGATTAGGTGCTTATTTTTTTTAAATGATTGCTCAGAAGCACACTTTAAAAATAATTCCATGGCACACCACTGTCCAAGATGGATGGAGCAAGAAGAGTTTTTGTTTATCAAATTTTATCTTTATTGATTTTGACAAAATTGCATCTGGGAAAAGTGCTACAGCATATTCAGTAGAACTTTCTAAATGTGGGGAGTGAATTAGAGTAATTCATTCTCTTTTCTTCCAGGACACATTATCTGATTTCTTTCATTTCCCCAGCCTGCCCCTTCAGAGCCTTCTAGACAGTTTAACTAGGGTGCAGACTGGAAGGGAATTTAGCAGTTTTCTGGTCCAATATTATACAGATGCAAAAAAAAAAAAAAAAACAAACCAAAAACCTGAGGCTCAAAGAGAGGAATGGGCTTGGCAAAGTTCACGCAGATATATTATAACAGAGCAGGGACTTGATTTTCTTCAGATAACAAAATCCAGGACTCCTTCCAGTATACCATGCTGATAGCACCATAGAGTAGAAAGAATACCACCTCCACCCCCACCTTAGAGTTCCAATATAGCTTCTACCACCTATACCTCTCTGAGAAAATGTGCTTCCTCATCTTAAAATGAAAAGGATTAACTATATAGAAGATCTCTTAAGCTCTCATCCTGTTCAAAAGCTGCTTTTGCTGCCCAGCCTGGTTTCAACCTTATGGAACGAGGTGCCCCTCCCAAGATAAGCTCACTACTTCTAAACTCACCAGATTGCTAACTCAAGCCTTGATTGTTACCACCTCCCTCAGCCTTCTTGCTCCTCTGACTGGAGAACAGAACAACAAAACTCCTCCCAATGCCTTCCTTTATAGAGGGGAGAAACAGGACTCAGCTCATTCTCCTTTGCCTCTGTGGTCCTGCCTGGTTTCAACTCCACAAAACAAGATGCCTTTCAGTCAGGTACTCCTTGTGGTGTTCCTTCTCTCCCCCTCCTCTCTTTTTGTGTGTTGTCTCCCTCTTTAGAATGTAAGCTACTTGAGGGTAGGAACTGTCTTTTATTTATTGTATCTCCAGTGCTTAGCCTGGCAATTAGCAGGTGCTTAATAATAATTTATTGTCCCTTCACCCTCCGGAGCCAACATGGGTCCCGTTTCGACCAAGACCATAAAGAAGGCGTCTCGAGTCATCATCGAGAAGTACCACACCCTCCTGGGTGTGATCGCCATCATCCCCAGCAAGAAGCTCCACAGCAAGATCTGGGGATGTTACCCATCTGATGAATCGGATCCAGAACGGGCCTGTGAGAGGTATCTCCATCAAACTGCAGGAAGAAGAAAGAGAATCCTTTCAGGGATAACTATGTCCCTGAGGTCTCTGCTTTGGATCAGGAAATCATTGAAGTGGACCCTAATACCACGGAAATGTTGAAACTCCTGGACTTTGGTAGTTTGTCCAACCTGCAAGTTACCCAGCACACAGTTGGGATGAACTTCAAAACACCAAGAGGAGTTGTTTAATATTTACTTTTGCCTTCTTTCCAATAAACTTGGGAACTCCCAAAAAAATCATTTATTGTATTGGATCCTATGACTCTCCTACTCAGTGCTATTTTTATTTTGTATACAGATATCCTATAGCTGCCCATAATTGTCTTATTGTCTTTTCTTTTCTAACTGCCACCCCAACCTATTAAATTTCTCTCTCTCTCTCTCTCTCTCTCTCTCTCTCTCTCTCTCTCTCTCTCTCTCTCTCTTTCTCTCTAGTGTCAAGTGTCTGAGGCTCAATTTGAATTCTGGGCCTCTTGACTCTAGGGCTGTTGCTTTATCCACCTAGCTGTCCCCTTTTGCAAGCTCTTTGAGGACAACTCAATGCCTTGGGCACCATGTTTTAACACAGGCACAGTACAGTTTTAGACTCATAGGAAAGGATCAATAAATACTTCTTGACTGAAAGTATGATTCCAACTAGGTGGGAATGTATTTTGGGATCACACAAAGTAGATAGCATTAGATTTAACTGAACCATATTGACATGTCCAGACTCAATATCCATTCAATTAACATTAATTGTAATGTTATTGTTATTGTTTAAACCCAGAAAACAAACCCAGAAGTATGTGAGGCTCTTGGGAGATACAAAAAATATAAGACAAAACATACCCTTTGACCCAGCAATAATACTTCTAGGGATGTGTCCCAAAGAGAGCATAAAAAATGGCGGGGGGGAAACCCAAATGTACAAAAAATATTTATAGAAATTCTTTTTGTGGTGGCCAAGAACTGGAAATGGAGGAGATGCCCAGTAATTGGAAAATGGCTGAACAAGTTGTGGTATATGAATGTAATGGAATACTATTTTGCTATAAGAAATGACAAATAGGCAGACCTCAGAAAAACCTTGAAAGGCTTATATGAACTGATGTTGAGTGAAGTGAGCAGAACCAGGAGAACATTGTGTAAAGTAACAGCCACAGTGTTGGATGACTGACTGACAAACTTAGTTCTTCTCAGCAACAAAAGGACCTAAAACAATTCCAAAGGACTCATAATGGCAAATGTCATCCACATTCAGAGAAAGAACTATGGAGTCAAAATGCAGAATGAAGCAGACTATTTTCTTTTTTTGTTTTGTTTTGTTTCTTTCTCATGTTTCCTCCCATTCATTCTAATTCTTCTATACATGACTAATGTGAAAATATATTTAATAGGAATGCATATGTAGAGTCTATATCAGTATGCACGCCATCTTGGGGAGGGAGGGAGAAAGAGAAAATTTAAACATTATGGAAATGAATATTGAAAACTAAAAATAAACAAACTTAAAAATATATAAGCTCCCAATTCTCTACATGTCTTCTACCATATTAGATGAATTCCTATTCATCTTTTAAAGTCTAATTCAAGCTACTTCTTCCACGAAACATCCTCTGATCTCCCCATTGAAAATGACCCTTCCCTCCTTCCCATCCCAAACCCACAGCCCTCTCAAAGCTCATTGCATGCTCTTATCTATTGCACTCAATATATATTATTGTATACTCAGATATGCTTATATCTTTTTCTTTATGAGGTCCATGAAAACAAGAAGAATGTATTTCCTATCTAAACTTTGCATCTTCCTCAATGTGTGCTTTGCACAAAACAGGTACTTTTAAAATATTTATACAATGAATGTGTCCTGAAAGTTCTAAAGTTTAGAGAGCTGTTTATAGGAAGGGCTGTCGTAAGGAAGAAAGATGTGATTTATTCCAATTGGCCCTGGAGGGCAGAATTAAGAGCAATAGATAGAAGTTAGAGAGAGGTAAATGTAGTTTTGATACCGGGAAAAGCTTCCCAACAATCAGAATTGTTCAGAAATGAGTGGGTTGCCTTGGCAAGTAGAGGGTTTGTTTTCCCATCACAGGAGGTCTTCAAGTAAAGATCTAATATGACTTATTAGGGAAATTGTAAAGGGGATTCCTATTCCTGTAGAGATTGAACTAGATGGCCTCTAAAGGTTCCTTCGGATGTTGAACTTCTGTACTAAGTCCAAGGTTCAGCTTGAAAACTGACCGAACACTGAACTTCAAATTCCAGGTTGCTGGCTGAATCATAATTTTTTTCCTGCTGCTCTTGGTTCACCTGAAGTCATAATCCTTTTGGATTTATCATGGGGTGTTGCTGGGGAGATGATTAAGATGTCATAAGGGATTATGATGTCAGGTGCTGAAGCCACAGTATGAGGGTGGAGGGGAGCCTAGTAACCGAGCCCTGATGTATATGCAAATCATTTTTACTAAAAATCTCAGGGTGGTAACTGAAGCTTTCCCCTGGAGCCAGAGGGGCTTTGGCAGCTGTTAAAGGCTGATGAGAAAGTTGTTGCCAAGCAATTACACTCCGGTACAGACTTCTGCCAACCTCATCTGGTCTCTTTTGAAGGAAAGGTTCACAATGCATGCCCCTCCAACTCACCATGTTCCCCTGACTACTTTTCCTCACTTCCCTGGTGAGAACCACAATCCCAGGGCTTACATTTGCTCTCTAAATAAAGTTTATTGTGCTGAAAAGCAGGCCTTGCCCCATCCCACCAATCCAAACTAACAAGAATGTATTAAGGGCCTACTACAGGTAAGGCAGTGTGCTAGGTGCTAGGGATGCAAAGACAAAATGGGAGATGGTCCCCGCCCTCAAGGAGCTCCTGTTCTATTCAAACAAATATGAATGGGATAGCCTGAAGAGAAAGAGCACTGACAGCTCAGGGCATCAAGAAAGGCTGCCTGTAGGACACAGCTTCCTGACCCAGCCCCCATCTCTTATTTCAGAGGATCCATGAAATTGGATATGGCAAAAATGAATCTTTATTTTTACTATATTTTGGTTTTCTTTGCAATTCTTTGTGTTTTATCTTATGCATTTAAGAAATTTTATTTTGAGAAGGGGTCCATAGGTCTCATCTGACTGCCAAAGGGGCCCATGACACACAAAAAAGAATAAGAATCCCTGCCTTAGGCTGTGGCCCATGAATTTTAAAGAATCAGGGGTCAACTATAAAGTAACAGTAACAACACTTCAAGAGATCTGGGATCATCAGGGTAAGGCCTCTGCCCCAGGTGCAAGTAGCATCCCATTGACATTCCCTCCTGCTCTGTGATCCTTTATCTGTGTCTTCCCATTAACTCTCTGTGCAATATACGGTATCAATCTAAGACAAGATTATAATTGGGGGATTCAGGATAAGAGTGGGGAGAGGGGGAGCTATGTGTTTGGCAAGAGCATCATGGCTCCCTGGGCATTAGAAGCTTTCCTTTAGGTCTTCTCTTGTTTTGTGGAGCCCAGCCCATTACCTTTTCTGTTCATGTATCTTCTTTATTCCAGAGATAGCAAACACGTGGCTGGGTCTACATTTGGAGTGAGGCCTGTACAGGGACTTACCCTTGTTCAAATCCTGCCCCCAGATACTTACTGTCTATATGACCCTGGGTAAGTCACTTAACCATTCTCATCCTCAGTTTCTCCCCCTGTGAAGTAGGGACAAAAATAGCACCTATTTCAAATGTGCAGTTGTGAGGATCAAATGAGAGAAGTAAAGTATTTTGAAAACTCTAAATTGCTATGTAAATGCTAGCTACTAATTCTAACAAGTTTCTCTACTCCCGTGCCTGAAAAAGTTCCTCTTGCCATCAGTACAAACTTTCTCTTACAGGCCATAGTTCCTGCTGAAGATAAGACCTTCCCACTAGGCTCAGAGCATCCCAGATGGCATTTTAACCTCTCCTGACCCTTCGACAAATGCACATATCCTTTCCTCCTCTTCATTATCCTGCGTCTAGTTATTCTCAAGCCTGAATTTAGACTGAATATCAACCTTATAAAAGCCAATGTTATCCAAAGCAGGGTTGTGATCGTTTTAAGGGACAAGGCTCACAAAAGATAATTGAAAAGATTACCCTGCTGTGGAATAGAACCGTGTCTGAGCTGCTCAAATTTATGGCCCATAATTCCCACTTCAAGAGCTTTTATTAGAATTTGAAGAATGGTTTGCCAACTTTGGCCTCTTTCCCCAGTGGGTGTTATGATTTAACCACTACTAGCCATGCAAATTAGTACCAGTCTGCAAGCCCAGGGCCTACAGAAAATCACACAGAGAATCAGAAAAACATTGCACAGTGGTACACTAGTATACAGTACAGTATTTTCCATGCTAGATGCATTATCTCTACGATGAAGGTGAATCCTCTATATTTCTTGGAAATGTGATGCCAAGTCAATTCAATTGAATAAATATCCATTAAGTGACAACTATGTGCAAAGCTTTATGCTATGGACTGGAGGTACAAAGAAGGAAAACCAACACAGCCCTCCAAGGGGTGGGGGAGGGGTGGACATGATAAGTAAATCAATAAGGATGATAAAGTGCTGGAAATGGAGTCAAAAAGACCTGAGTTCAAATCTCACCCCAAATACTTGTTAGCTATGATCTTAGCTTCACAGTTTCCTCTTGTGTAAAATGAGAAATATAATACACCTACCTCACAGGGTTATTGTCAGGCTTAAATGAGATCATATCTGAAAAAGCACTTTGTAAACCTTAAAGCACTATAAAATGTTAATTATTATAATTATAAGCTAGGGTGGAAGAGGAGGGAGCACAAAGAAAGGGAGCAAGGCAAAATGCTCTTAGAAAACTGGAGGAAGGAGGCCTTCCCTGGTCACAAGGCCTTTCTCTGGGCCTCAGTTTTCCCCTCTTGACAGTGAGGGGACCATAGTAGACTATTTCTCAGGTCTCTTCCAGCTCTAAAGCATGTAATCTTAATGTTGTTGTGGTTGTGGTTGTTGTTGTTTTCAAATTCTTAGCAGAGATCAGGGAAAAGGCTATGGAAGAGGCAGCACCTGGGCAGGTCCCTGAGAATCTGGAGAAGATAGGAGTACAGAGAATAGCTAACCTTTATTGGAACACAGAGTAGAGAATCAGGATAAGGCTAGAAAACTAAGTTGTCAAGTTGTGGGAGGCTGGCTTAGAGAAATACCATAGACAGAGCCATAAGAAGTTAGGCTCAGGATGGACCTTAGAGAGGTCATCCAGTTCAGTTACTTTACAGAGAAGGAAACCAAGTCTCAGAGGGGGAAAATGAACTTTCCACAATGGCTAACTTGAAGTAGAGCCTAGATTTCCTGCTGTCTAGTCCTTCATTCTTTCTCCTGCACCATTCTGCATTTCAAATGAATGTAGCTAGATGGCACAGTGGTTAGAGTGTTGTGCTTAGAGTCATTAAAACCTGAGTTCAAATGTAACTTCAAACCCTTAGTAGCTGTCTGACCCTGGGCAAGTCACTTAATCTCCATCTGACTGAGTTATTTCATTTTTAAAGTGGGGATAATAATAGCACCTATATCCCCATGGTTGTTGTAAGGATTAAGTGAAAACTATATTTGTAAAGTGCTTTGCAAACCTTAAAGTACTATATAAATATTATTTATTATTATTCAAATGAATGTAGAAGTTGATGGTTAGTGTAAAATTAAACGCTTCTGTTTCTTTTGGAGATATATATATATATATATATATATATATATATATATATATATATATACTATCAGGCAATGGTCAGGAGGAAAGAAAGGAGGGAAAAATCATTCAGTAGTTGCTAATGACTATAGGAGGAAGTATGTTCTAATTACAAAAGGAACTTGGTCTGGTGTGGAAATAGAAACAAATTATAATTAACAAAAAACAGGTACTTAACAAGGAAGGACTGGAAGTGAGCTGGGCTCTGGTAGCTGGACATATGTGTGTGTATATATATATATATACACACAGACTCAAAAGCCAAATTTGCCCCCTAAGCTGGACAGAGCTGTACCCTATAACTATTCTGTGTCCCTGTTCCTTGAGCCTATCCATCTATAGTTTCTACCCTCATTTTAGAGCCCTCACAGGATGTTAGAGACAGAAGGGACCTATAAGTGTTCTCTAGTCCAATAAATTCAGATGATGAAACTGAGGTTTCAGAAAAGGAAGGTATGGCAGAATTGGTCTCTGATTACCCATCTAATATATTTTCCAGCACGTTGATTTGTATTCCATGCCGTTTGGGGTGGGGGGAAAGGAGGGGACATATAAGCAATTGTACACAACTCTCTCCAAATAGTGCAAAGACTCAACTTGAAAGGTGCTGTGGTGGAAAGAACTTTTGGGCTGGGAATCAGGAGACTTAAGGCTGAGCATCAGGAAACCTCACTACAACTCAGTTTCCTCATCTGTAAAACAAGGATGTGGACTAGCTCATGCCTAAGGTCTCTTCTAGCTCCAAATTTTTGGACAATTGTTGCTTCAGTTCTGTGATACTCCATTCAGCTTTGCTTACCTCAGAGAGTTGTTATGAGGAAAGTAACAGGAATGTGGGTTGTTATTACTTGTGGGAAAAGCAAGAGGCATTCACTGCATTTTTGGAGTGGCATCCCATGGCCCAGATGCAACAGTAGCTTTCTGCAATATGTTACACATAGCATTTGGGACCCTAGGAGCCTGGAGTACATCCCAAGACACTAACACGTCCTTTCTAACAACAGGTTTTGTTGATCTCTTCTGTACAGTTATGGCACAGAAGATATTGGCCAGAAACAGGTCTGTGGCAAGAGTCATGGGCCAGTCACATTCCCCAAACGAGTAAGCAATAATAAAAGCTGACAGTTCTCTGAGTTTCTCTTCACGAGGCATACCAGAATGTCATGTAATGAAACCCAGCCTTATTAGTGTGTTCTGGCAGCCTGTGCCTCTGCCTCAAAGTAGACTAGAGAAACCATGGGAGAGGAGAGGGGGGAGAATGACAGTCTTCTCATGATGATTCCATGTGAACACAACACCATTCTCTTGGTAGGGCTGGAAATGGTGCCCAGCTTAAGGCAATTTAGTAAATACTCAATAAACCTTTTGTTGAACTGAATTCTTGGTGTATTTGAAAGAACAGTAGATTTTGACTTAGAAATCCTGGTTTTGAATTTGGGGCTCTTTTGTGACTTTAGGCAATATCACTTTTCTGAGTCTCAGTTTCCTTAGATATAAAAACTGGCCAATTTGATTTAGTGATCTCTTAAGATTCCACCTACTCCTCATTTTCTGGTTCTAAATCTTATGCCTCTTTTTTCTCATCTGTAAAGTTAGGAGGTTGAGTAAAGTGACTTCAAAGGTCTCTCTCAGTTCTGAATTTGTGAGAACCTATGTTCAATTCTACAAAATAAGTGGGATGGAATTGAATTGAAGTAAAAGGCTAATTTATATGAGGAAAAAAATCAGGCTGCCCAACTTTCTTTTTTCTGTTTCTTAAATACTTCCTAAAAAGTGTTTCCATACCCACCTATTAAATGTAGTGTAGAACGGGGTTTTACTACTATACCTTGAACTTAGAATGTGACCTCAGATAAGTTCTCATTTAACCTCTCAGAGAATTAAATGAGGAAAAAATTCATATAAAAATGAGTGAAAAAAAGTATGAAGTGTCACAGAAAGTATATACTGTTAGTAGATGTTGTTGGGTAGGAACAGATTTTGAAATGCCCATGTAATAAATGAGGAAACCGAGGCAGAAAGGTTTAGTGACTTGCCCGAGGTTACATAGATAGCTAATCACAGACATGGGATTAGATTCCAGGCCTCTTGAATTGGAGCTAAAGAATTATCCCCAATATACTATGCTGACTCTGACATTAAGCATCTATCTTTAAGGAGGCCCAGCTCTGGTCAAGATCACAAAGTTTATCTTTGACTTCCCAAACTATCCTCTTTGCATCCTTTTATTGAATCATAGAATTCCTGAGTTGAAAAGGTCCCCAGAGGTCATATAAGCCAAGCTTTCACTGAAACCACTCTAACAAGTGATTATCCCCATTACCCACTGGAAGACTTTCAGGGATGACCAACTCATTACCTGCTGAGCAGCTCCTTGTTAAAAAATTCTTCCTTCCATTGAGCTGAAATATCTACCAGAATTGCCCAACCCAATAGCTTCTTCCCACTACTACTAATTTTGCCCTCTCCAGCCATGCAGAATAAATTGAATCCCTTTTCTCCTTGATAGATTTTCACATACTTGAAAATTCTTTGCTTTTCTAAGTTTAAAAAGCATGAAAAAAAGTTTTGCCAACTTTCTATTCAGAAATTATCCACACGTGGAAATGATGGTCAGTAGAAATGGAGGTAAATGTTTTTCAAAACTTTTTCAAAGATCTGTGATTTCATCAGTTTGTGGTCTTTCCACTCCCTTCCCTCACGGATGAAGATTAAAGCTACTCTGTGGCCCTATTTATACTCTTTTAGAGTTGCTATGTCCTAAAAAGTCATTTCTTTGCATCACACCTGGTGATAGTGCCTACAAAAATATAATTGGTTTAGTCCATGTCCTTAGAGAAATTTAATCCATCAACTAGGCCCTAACTCGAAGCCCTTTCAGTTTAGTAGATTAAATTAAAAGGCATTTAAGAACTTCCGTGTGACAAAATATTAAGTGCCATTCTACAAATAAAAAAGCAAGATAGTCCCTTCTCATATTTCTTTCTCTAGCTTATTTTACAGATGAGGAAACTGAGGCAAATGGGGGTAAGTGACTCACCCAGGGTCACACAGCCAGCATGTGTCTGAGGTTGGATTTGAACTCAGAAGATGAGTCTTCCTGATTCCAAGCCCAGTGCTGTAAGCACTGTACCACCTACCTGCTGCAGTGGTTGAATTAGATGACATTTGAGGTCCCTTCCATTCAATGCAATTCGATGCAATGTAATTCAAGTATTTATTAAACAGACACCTATGCCATGTGAAGCACTGAGTATACAAAGCTCCAAGCAAAACAGTTCCTGTCCTCAAAAAGCTTACATCCTGCCTCTAGAACCTGGGGCCATCTCTACACGAGAGTGTAGAGCTAGAGGAAAACTTCAGTGGTGGATACATAAATGATACTATGAAGTTGCAACCTCATTCTCATTACTGATTTCCAATCCATTAAGAGCCTGGCTAAAATCACAGTACTTCGTGGAACATGGCTGTTTTGTTTCCCAAATATATTTAATTGTCCAAAAAAGGGGCCAATAACATGAAGTTAACTTTACAAAAGCCTTCATTATAACCAGTTTTCTCATTTATGTTGGAGAAATTTTTTAAAGCCACTCATAGGACTCTAAAACCTAAAGGGACCTTATGGGTATGATGTAGTTTAATCTTTCATTTTACAGATGGAAATGGAGCTTGAGAATGCTCCTTGGAGAAAACAACCAAACCATGCTAACTGGATTCACTACCAATTCATGTTACTTAGTCCAAACTAGGTGCCAACAGATGCATGACAATCCTTCCCACCAATCCCACAATGGACTCTCCAGCACATTCAAGTATTTAGCACAACTCCTGGAACAAAAAAAAAAACGCTTAATAAATGCCTTTTGACTTGACTCATCTCTCTACAGTGGCTGTTCCAAACCTTTCCCTTAGCTCTTCTATACCACCTCTTCCTCACTTCCTCTCAGCAGAGGACCTTATCTACCTTGCTGAGAATGTAAGAGACAATTCATGCTAAACCCCTTTTCTCCTTGGCACTAGGCTCTGGTGATGAGGCTTACCCCTTCACTTGTGATCTTAATCGCCTCCCAGACCAACTCCTTTGGCTACTTGCCCCTTCAGTCACTCCCTCCCTTTCATCTGCAATCTTTCCTTCTAGCTTAACTCTTTCTTTTTCACCTACAAATATGTCCTAGTTACCCTCACTTTCAAAATCTTTCACTTGACCCTAACATTCCCTCAAACTCTTCTGTTCCTAGCCAAACTCTTAGAAAGAATCCCTTCACTTCATCTCAAACTCATGTCTTAATCCTTGAAATCTAACCCCCACCTCTCAAATGAACTATTTTCTACAAGTTTACCACTGATTCCTTAGCTGCTAAATCCAATGGCTTTTCCTCAGTTTCCACCTTCTTGAACTCTCTGCAGTGAACCCCATCCTCTTTCTGACACTCTCTCCCTGTAGTGTACATGACACTGCTTTCTTTGTCCTTCTCCTATCTCTCTGACCAGTTCTCACTTCTTTGTTGGAGCACTATCATCTCTCCACCTAGTGTGGGTTGGGTATCATCTATCCTTAGCCCTCTTTTCTTTTGTCAATCCCTGCTTTCAGGGAGTTTATGTTCTAATTGAGAGAAACAACACACATATGGATTGAAGGTCATGTAAGCAGCACTTTGCATCTGAAAAAGAGAGAGCTGGTAAGTAAGTGAGGTCAGAGGGGAGTAGATTGACAAACTCCAACCAGGAACAATGAAAATTGATTTGACAATTGTTCCAGAACCAAAGGGAAGAAGTTAAAATGTCTAGGGCCTGCCTGAAATCATGAACCAGGTGAAGTAGTCACCAATCAGGATAGCAGAGGCTCAAGTGGAAATAGTAGAGATGCACGGGATTATAAACTTGTATATTTCCTCCCAAACCCAACTCTCCTCCCAAACTCCCCATTTGAACTTTTGCAGTCACCTTTGCCTCTTCCATCTTCCTTAAACACCCCCTATTCAGTTGTCAAATCTGGTTGATTCTATTTCTAAGTTACCTACATCTGTTCTCCTATCTTGCTACTCAACTTCTCATCATTTCTTGCCTCTTAATTGGTCCCTCTGTTTCCAGCCTCTCCCTTCTTGAGCCAAACCTCCACACCAATGTCAAATTGATAATCCAAAAAGAGAGGACTTCCATATCATTCCCATCCTGAAAAATCTTCAATGGATCCCTTTTTTTGTCTGGGATAAAATATCATCTCCTCAGTCTGGTATTTAAAGCCAATCTGGCTCTGACTTACCTTTATTTCTTAGTACTCCTTTTTGTGTTTTCTGCATTCCAGTCAAATTGGCCTGCTAGTTGTTTCCCCATCCATGACATTCATTTTCCACCTTTATGCCAAGAAGGTGTGTCTCAAGACAAGTGCCCTTTCATGTCTGGAAGGCACTCCTGCCCTCACCTCTGCCTCATGCCCCAACTCCCTTGAAATCATCACTTAGATATTACTTTTTCCACGTGACCTTTTCCAATCTTTCCAAATTAGTAGCATTCCCTCCTCAAAATAACTTGGTGCTACTTTGTGCTTGCTTTGCATTACTTAAGTACATATTGTCTTCCCCAGTGAATGAAGTAGTGGCTAGAACCCAGGTTCTAGGGTCTCCTAATTTGTCTGTGAGGAAGCTGAAGGCTCTAGGTCTCCTGATTTCCAAGTCAGTGGTCTTTCTACAGTACCCCCCTTACTTCTCTCCCTCCCCCCACTTCCACCCCCTTGGCCTGCTGAGATCCCACCATTATTAGTGACATAGTTATCTGTCACAAACTATTACAATCCAGGCCTTCCAGTTCATAAACTGGTGTTCTTCTACAGCCAGAAGTGTCTTCTTCCTTCCTTTCTTCTCTCCTGCTACTCGTAACCTTCCCGGTCCTCTTCCTTAGCCTCCCATCATGCTCTTTTTCCTTCATCTTCCTCTTCCTTCTTCCTCTTTTTTACAAGTTCTTGTTTTCTCATCCTCTTGCCTTTCTCAGACTCTTCCTTCTCTCCCTCCTTTCTCCTTTTCCTCTTCTTATTTTTCCTTATTCTCTTTACCTTTCTTGAGAGGTGATGGTATATCAAAGACAAAGTGCTGGGTTCTAGAATCATAAAACCTGAGTTTGAGTCCCATCATCATAAATAATCTGTGACCTTGGGCGAGTCTGTCTCTCCCCTCCTTCTCACCATCTCTCTACAGAGACAGATTTCCTCTCTCTCTCTCTCTCTCTCTCTCCTTTCCCTTTCCCTCTGTTTCACTTTCCTTTATGGCAACTAGGTGTCACAGTGGATATGAACTGGGCTTGGAGTCAGGAAGACTTAGTTCAAATCCAGGCTCAGACACTTTCTAACTTGTGTGACCCTGGGCATGTCACTTAACCTTGACTTGCCTCTGTTTCCTCAACTGCAAAATAGGGAAAATAATAGCCCCTACCCGCCACCAGGGTTGTTGTAAGGATCAGTAGAGATCTTATTTGCACAGTGTCTGGAACATAGTAGGTCCTTATTAAATATTCATTTCCTTCTTTCCTTTGTCATCTGCCATGATTCCCAAGGTCCCTACCAACTCTAACCCCTCAGGAACTCTTCTGTCTGTTTCTTTTCTCCCCAGTACACTGGGTGGATGGTATGCTGATTGGCAGGCCCATTTTCCAGGTCATTAATCTGAAGCCATGTGTTTTCTACACCTACGTGTGGTTTGAAAAGGATTCCATTTTTATTATACAGTATTATGTCTTAACTGAGGTTGGCTTATGCTCTTGGTGACAGCTGATGTGAAATCCTATAGCACTAATTATGAGCAGATATTAAACAGATTAGTGATGAATACTGACAAAAGGCCCTCCCTCCAATTGGCCTTTCAGCATTGCTGCTTCTAGTCTTTCATCTCTGAGCTGCTGGCTTGGCTGGACCTGCTTTATTTGGGGGCATTCTAAGGACTAGGCACAAAGCAAGAGGGTGGGTCCCAGGAAAACAGATCAAGGTGCTTGAAAGGGCACTGATTTTTCATTTGATAGGCACTACATTAGATCCATTTTCATTTTCTTATATGGGCTTTAAAAGCCCAGATCAAACAAAAGCCTTAGAGAATTTTTTTAGACTGAAAAACCATTCCCGTTTTATTAGTCAAGAGCTCATGGCCAACTCTTAAATAGTTGATCTCCCTTTCTCGTGCTCTCCTTCAGATCTTCTTGTCTCCTCTCCCACTCTCTCTCTTCTGTAGAGATTTGCCTCTCTCTTCATCTATTTCCCTATTTCATTCTTACTCTTCTCCCTCTTTTCCATTCCTCTTTTCCATTCTGACTTCACTTTTCTCTCTTCGCACCCTATATTTTTTATTCTATCATAATAACATCCTTATTTCTCTCTCCTGTCTTTTATTTCTCCATCTCCCTCTTCCTCTATGTCATTCTCCTCCTACTGTTCCTTACTTCTTTTTCCTCACATGGGCCTTTCTCTGTATTACTCACTCTGTCTCTCACTGTCTCTGTCTCTATCTGCCTCCCTCCGACACACAGGAATTTCTCTCTCTTACTCCACTCCCTCTCTATCCCTACTATCTCTAGAAGAAGAAACCTTTCTTCAGCAAAGAAACTTATTTTCATTCTGACATCAAATTAATTTCAAGGAGGATGAGAATAATCAAAGGCCTGGATTTTATAGAAGCCCCCACTGCCAAAAAATTTTGGAGATGAATTGCAAACTGCTGGGTGTCACCTAACTGGGTTTCCATCACCTGTCTGCCTTTCCTCGTCTCTCACATCCTGGGTGGACCCTATAGCCTGCAGCTTCCTCATAGACAGTCTGTCGCCTGTATATTGACTCCCCAAGCCCCTGGCCTGGAAGCCTGCTCGAGAATGGCCCTCCTGTGGCAGTTACATGTGTTGGGCCTGTAGGATCAGATGACTGACATGATTAAAGCTGATCAACAAATATGCTGCACCAGGTAGGTATTCTTTGACCGCAGAGCCCAGGATTTTATCTACTGGTTTTCTCTTTCATTAAAGGTGCGGCCGGCTGTTTTGGTGACTAGACTCCATTACTAGTGAGAGAAGGATGAAGGAATAAAAAGGGGCCAGTGGACAGAAATCTCTCTTATGTGAAACAGTACAGACCAATGCACTTTAAGCACCCTCTGGCCTGTATCCTCCAGCAGCTCACCCATCAAAACGGCTTCTTTTGATTCCTTCTCCCTGGGGTGTTACATGTAGACACCAATCTGGAGGCAGATTAACTGGGCCGCTTTCATCAAATGGGACTTGTTATCATTCTTCCCCAGGAGCTAGAGAGGCCTGCTATCCCTCTCCCACTTTAAAAAGAGAAATCGCTTTCTACCTGCATTTCTCTTTCAGCTCTAAAGTTTAGCTTGTAAGGATTAGAATTTGCTAGATATAAGATAAGCTTCCTTTAAAAGGTTTGATTAAAGAGGGAGGGAAAGAGGTTTAGGATTTCCATCCTTGCTCCAAGCATTACTGGTCTTTAGAAATTAATGTTTGCTTCTAATTCTAATTTTTTTTTAGATGTTGTGACCTGTGATTTTATTGGTGTAGAGAACTCTCTGGTGAGGAAACTCCCTCCACCAATGGCAGCTGATGACTGACTGACTTGTTTTGCTGTTTATATTCCCAGAGAATTTCCCAGGGCCATTGAGAGGTTAAGTGACTTTTTCAGGGTCTCAGAATCAGTATGTATCAAAGGTGGGACCTAAACCAAGATCTTTCTGGGTTTCTGTCCTAGTCTGTATCATGCTTCTCTGATTTACTCACCAAAAAAAATATGATTTCAAGGCTGAACTAAAAGTTCATTATTTTTATTTCTCTGTTTTCAAAATATTCTCTAGATCCTGATTGAACCAATGTACCAAACTAAGGTACAGGTTGTTTCAAATGATTTAGTGTTGGTTTAAGCTTGATTAACTTCAGAAGTGTAAACATTACACATTTACAAAAAGCAAATGCATCTCTGTATTTCTTATCACAATTTCAACCTCTCCACCAATCACTCTGGTTGGTTTTTTAACTTGGAACTTTCATCTGAGGCTGCTTATTAATTGGATTACATCTTCAAACCTAACTGCAAAAGCATTTGAAGAAAGAAGTTTTGATGCATACTGTGACAGTTTTGACATGTCCCTACAAGAAAAAGTCTAATGGGGATAGATCAGGTGACCAAAATGGCTAAGTAAGAGAACTGTGAGTTCCTTCATTAGACTGTGAGCAACTTGAGAGCAGGGTTTGTCTTTTGCTTCTGTTTTCCCAGTTTTTCCTTAGACAGTGCCTTAATAAATATTCATTAACTGACTAATCTATCTGCCAGTCAGACAAGTGTCATTCAGAAACTGTCCTACAAATGCTGTAACCCATCTTACGAAAATTAAAATTAAGATTTTATCATTTCAAATTCATAATACCAAGTATAGAAAAACTTGAAATTATTAAACTTCCAAGTGATTTTTTTGGTAATTGTCTGGCATTTATAGTCCTGAAGTTATTAATGTTTGAAACTACACTAAGATTTTTGGAACATGCTGTGTTCCAAACATTGAAGAGTATAGAGTGTTAGCCCTGCCAGGGACTCACTAATATAGACTGGGAGAACTGGAAGGAACCTCAGAACATAGAAAGTTAGAGATAAAAGAGACTTAGGAAATCATTGAATAAATCCAAACCTTCCATTTTTAAGATACTGAAATAGGCTTAGAGGGAAATGATTTGTCCAAGGTCATAAAGCAGAACTGGTACATATCTGCTCATTTTCAGTCCCCTGTGCTCTTTAATGTATACAGACAAATTGAACCAATTAAAAATTTAGGTGGGAAATACTTTCTACTAGGGTTCCAGTTGCTGTAGAATATGAGCCTATGTTCATGAACGTATGCAGGGGGTCCCAAAAGTCTTAGTGGAGTTTTAATACTTAATAGCTTGAAACTCCACTAAGACTTTTGGGACACCTTGTAATTGTGTGTGTGTGTGTGTGTGTGTGTGTGTGTGTGTGTGTGTGTGTGTGAAAGAGAGAGAGAGAGGGAGGGGGGAGGGGAAGAAGGAGAGGGAGAGAGAGAGAGAAAATGTGTGTGTGTGTGTGTGTGTGTGTGTGTGTGTGTGTGTGTGTGTGTGTGTGTGTGTAAATTTAATCCACATGCTCTTGGGCTAATACAGCCACCAAAGAAGTGAATCACTTAATTATTTTAAGTGAGCAATCAATTATTGTAGTAATAGGAGAAGCTCCATCATGGAGCAGGTGCAGGATGATTTAAAACTGCCAAGTCATTCTTTCATTCACAGGTACTATTTCAAATAAATTAACAATTACCGTGCAAACAGTGAAATTGCCATTCATAGATAGAAACCAAAACATAATTAACTTCCCAAGAATGTTGAGTAGTAACCTGTTAAGTAATGATAAAAATATTCCCCAAATCTACCTAAGTCCCCAAATTACATGTATATATTTGCTATATATATTTAGTAGGAAATCCTATATGAAGACTAGATCCAGGATGGCTAAGAAACGACTATGCTGGAGAAATAAAGCTATCCCAGAGGACCCATACGATGTTAAAGCCGGAAAGGACTTTTTGCATATAAAATATCTGAGTTAAAAGAAATCACAGATGATTGGTTATAGAATATTAGAGCTGGAAGGGGTGATAGAATGTAAAATATAGAATGAGCAGGAAGAGATCTTTTATTATGGCTTATAAGAGCTGGAAGGGACCCTGGAATACAGAACAAAGAATTTTAGAACCAGAATGGGTCTTTAAACACAGCATCAGAGCTGGACGGGACCTCAGAACATAGATCATAGAATGTTAGAATCTTTTCAACACAGAACAAAGCCTCAAAGGGACCATCAGGACCAACCTCATCTATAAGGTGAGGAAATTGAGGCCCTGTTGGGCCTGTCCCCCTTCCTGGGACAGGAAATTTGCCCAAGCTTACAATTAGTGACAAATTTTGGGAGTAAAATCTACATTTTCTTAAGATTCTGGCGTTCTTTTTACTATATTATCATCTTCTGTACACACTAGTCTCATATTTCTGTGGGGGAGGGGGGTTTAAACTTATGGTGCTTTCCAGGTGCTTTAGCCATTAAAAGGAGACACTTTGTGCATCTTTCTTTTACATTGCATTTGTCAATATTTTGTTTAATATTTTAAAAAATTACACCCTCAGTCCAGCAACAAACATTGACAAGAAAATAGAAAAATAATACGTATCAGATTGTAAATTTCTGTTATTTACGCATAACACTTGGGGTGCCACCCTTGTATATGGGTCCCCAGAAAAGCTATCTTAGGTTCAAGGTATTCTGTGAATTCATAAATACTTAAAAACATAACTTATGAGTCCTTATCAATTTCATTGCTGTCACTAGTTAACCAGAGAACACAACTGGTTGAAAGTAAAGACATTTAATTAGTGAGCCTAGAAATAAGTTACCATAGAATATTTTCTCCCATAAACCTGGGGCACCCTCTCCCACAAATATGAATACCATGAATAATAAAAGTGGATATCCCTTGGGAATGTGCGGGGGGGGGGGGCAGAGAAATATAGGGAACACACGTGGCCAAAATACATGCCAAGATGATACGCATTTAGGGAATACAGGTGATAAGAGACGATGCATTAAATGCATGTATGTAGGGAACCTTTATCACACATGCAAGGCAACTTATGACTCTGGCTCTGAAAGGCTGCTGATGACCTCTTCTGATATTGCCATGTTGTTCTCTTAACTTTCCCTTAGCTGCATCATCTCTGCTGGGCAGTACTTTTCAGGTCTAGTGGTCATTGAAGAGTGTCTCCACCGAGCTACTGGTGCTAGAGCTTTTCCCTGCTACCATCTCTTGTATTTCCTCTCTTTAAGGTGCTTGCTGGCTGTTTCAGCTCCCTATTAATTAGGGAAGCCAAGCACAGACAATGGGTCTATGACCTTAGGAGGCTTCATGGAGAAGGGCCTTAAGTTCAACTTGGAAGACTGGGTAAAGTCTGGGTACCCACCCAAAGGATGTTGGGTAGGAAGATGAAGCAAGCAATAGCAAAGGTTAGAAAGGTAGAAATTCGTGAGACATACTTGATGAATGGTGACTAGAATCCTTTGTATTATACAGTGCTGTAGGACAATAGTCAACAAGCCTTGGTTCAGTACTACCATGTTCTAAGTGCAAGGGAAACAAAACTAACAAAGATTTTTAGCTCAAAAAATAATGTTCTAATGGAGAAGACAAGGAAGAGGCTGGACATTCAGGTAGGAGTCATGTTGGAGGGAAGGCTTGAATGGGAGGTCAAGGAGACCAGACTTGTTCCTTCTGGAAATGGGGAGTAATCAAGAGGTGACACGATACAGGTGATTTCTTTTTGACATCTGGTTGCTTTTTAAAGTCAATCCTTGTGCACTTTCAGTGACCTATAGCACCAATATTTAACACTTACCTAACAAATGCTGTCTCCTTGATGCTTGCTTGAGATTTTGCAGGCCAGCAAGATCTGTCTGTGTAGGTTAGAAATTGACTGGGACCTGCCCTTTATTCGGAAACAATGCATCACAGACATCCACAGGAGTTCTGGAGTTCACTGCCTTTAATATCCTGGGCTGTTGCCAAGTAATAAGCAACTACACCTTGGGCTTGGGCCTTGGGATTATGAAGGTTGCTCAAGATGAACTGGAAATCCTCAGAGACTGGGCTGGAGTTCAGATGACATCTTGTTGGCTGGGAGGATACTCCTTGGCATCCACATGCTCCTGATGTTGTAAGAGGCCATGAGGAGTAGTGGAAAGAGCACTTCATTTGCAAAGAGAAGACTTGAACTTTAATCCTGGGTCTCCTATTTATTATCTGTGTGACACTAAGCAAGTCCCTTACACATCCCTGAGTCTCAATTTTCACATCTGTAAAATGAGTTCATTACACTAGATGAAAGCTAAGCTAGCTTTAAATCCTAAAAATTCTGTAAGTTTTGGTGGTTGGTTTTTGGCTGCATAATTCCATTTTGTTAATATATGTTTGTAAAGATATGATTTTCCCCCTGAGGACTACATGAGCTGCATTCCAGAAATTTTGGTATATTGTTTCATCATTATCATTTTCTCTTACATAGTTATTAATTGTTTGTATGATTATTCTTTGGCCCATTCATCATTTAGGATGGCATTGTTACATCTACATTTGGGTCTATATCAACTGTCGGTGGGTTATACAACTTCAAAAGGCAGCATCAGGATCAGGGAAAAGGAGCCCCTAGGGAGGCAGAACTCAGCTCATTCCTAAGACTTAGAGCTGACTTACAGTAGACCAGACCAGTGAGTGCAGTAGCAAGCTCCCAATCATGGGAGATCTTTAAGAAGAAGCTGGACAAACTCCGGGCTGCTAGAGATAGGGTTTGGGTTTGAGGCAGTGGTTGGACTAGACAGTCTCTGAGGTCTTTTTCAGATCTGACATTTTATGACTTGACTTCCTTACCCACTCCTTTTGTCAAGGACAAGAAATAGGATAAAAATGTAAGAGATTGGGCTAAATGTATATTGATACCAGGGCAACTGGCAGAAATTAAAACCCTGAAATGGTCTTATTTTCTTCTAATTGAGCTCTCTCCTTTTCTAGTGAGCAGAGCACTGAGTTTGGGGCCATTGGATCTTGGTCTTGCTACTGGATGATTCAGGGTATGTCACTTGACCTCTTGTAAAATTAGAAGTTGGGGGCGGCTAGATGACACAATGAATAGAGCACCAGCCCTGGAGTCAGGAGGACCTGAGTTCAAATCCAGCCTCAGACACTTAACACAAAAACTAATTGTGTGACCTTGGGCAAGTCACTTAACCCCATTTGCCCTCCAAAAAGCAAAAAATAAATAAGAAGTAAAATTAGAAGTTGGACTAGATAGCTTCCACTTTATTTTTGCAGAGAAGGACACTGAGGACAGAGAGGCTACACAATTTCCCAAAGGTCATACTAGTAGGAAATAGAAGAACTAGGATTTCACTCCAGATCCTTTGCCTTCAAAAATCACTGCACTTTATATTGCTATGTGATGCGGCCACTAAAAAAATAAGATGGTATCTTGAGCTTCCTCAAGAGGTACAGAGTTTCCAGAGACAAATCTCCTTCTGCTCTGCCTCACTCAAGCTTCATCTAGTGCCTTTTGTTTGGTTACGGGCACCACAGTTCAAGAAGATGATTGATAAGCTGGGGGGCATCCATTTGGAGGGCAACAAGGAGAGTGAGGGGCTTCAAGTCTATGTCATATGAGGATGGCTTAAAGGAAGTGAGGATGATAGCCTGGAGAGGTAAAGGCTCAGGGTGGGAGGTTCGTAGATGGCTGTCTTCAAGTACTTGACTGTCAAATTCAGGAGCTATTAGATTTATCCAGTTTGACCCAAAGCACAGAAATAGGAACAAAGGATGGAAAGTTGCTAGGGGAGCGATTCAGACTTGATATCAGGAAATTTATTTTCCTAATAATTCACTGTTTAATAATAAAAGGAGCCTTTAAGGGTTGGTGAGAAGCCTTCAAACAGAGATCGGATGACCACTTGTTGGGGATGTTCTAATGTGGATTCCTTTCAAATATAGGTTGGACCAGATGGCTACCAAGGGTTTTTCCATCTCCCAATTCTATGAGTCTATGTTCCCACAACTTTCTGACTTTTGGATGACTCTAATTGTTAAGAGGTTTGTCCTTATTTTGAATCATCTGCCCTTCTGTAGCTCCAGCACTTTGCTTCTGCTTGGACCTCCTTGACACTGCTTCCTGAATGTTCTACTAATGTGGTTGCCATGGCTTTCCCAGCTCCTCATCCCTAGGCCCAGTCTGCCCTGCCATGTACCAACCACCTACATGTTTTGGAAACTTTTCATTCTGATATTCGTCGCTTCTGGCTTTACTAGGCACCATGAAGGTAGCCATAAGTCATCAGAGTGAGCTTTCCTTTGAAAATTATCCATTGAGTACGAGCCAAAGGGCCTGACTTGGAGGTAATCATTGAAACCAAATCTTTTTATGGGGGCAAAGAACTGGAAATTTAGGAGGTGCCCATCTATTGGGGAATGGCTAAACAAATTATGGCTTAAGAACATAATGGAATATTGTTGTCTTTTTATAAGAAATGAAAAAAGAGACAGTTTCAGAGAAAATGGGGGACTACTGCTGAGAAAAATGAGAACAAAGAATAAGAATAACAACTTTGAAAGTCTTAAGAACTGATCAATGCATTGCAAAACCCCAGTCCCAGAGTGCTGGGGGTGGACTGCTCGACCCAACTCCATACTAGAGTGGTGATGGACTCAGGGCACAGAATGAGCCATTAATTGGGGACATGGTCAATCACTTTGCTCTACTGTGTATATTTACTATAAGAGTTTTATTATTTTTCTAAGTTCAGTTTGAATTCAGAGGTGAGAGAAAAAAAACTGCTCATTAATTGAAAAAATTAAAGTAAAAAAATAAATCTATGAGGGTCCATTTTCTCAATCCAGATAAAGCAACTGAGAGTCATTCAGGGCAGCTCTAGACCTTTGCCCCAGTTTCCAGACATGGTGAGAGGTAATTACTGATCTCTTCCTTTCTCTACATTATTTTGAGAGGGAAAAATTAATTGGTTTATTCAGAGTCCTTTGTCCTCATTAGAATGAACAGCAACAAATTAATATTTGTTCTATGGAGAACATTGGATACCACGGGATTTTGTAAGAAGAAAACGTCTTGGCAATACTTCACGAGTATGTAGAGAGGACAACAGGGTGTATGGAAGGCTTACCCTTGCCCCAAACAACAACTTAATTATATAAACACACATGGGAGAATGAACATAATTATAATTCAAGCCACCTTATTATCCTCCCTACCCGTTCTCCCACAGACATCATCTTCATTCCTTCCTCCATGTCATGTGCTGTTTATCCAGTCTCTACTATATTTTCTCTTCTGCTTAAACAAATCTACACATCCCTCAGGGTCTAGCTCAGGTTGTATCATCTTCACGTAATAGAATGAGCATCTGCTATGGTGGCCAAGGCTCTGGATTCGAATATATAGCCATGGGCTACTTATTTAACTTCTCCAGGATTCAGGTTTTTCTCTATAAAAGGGGTCGATCGCACAAGATCAGAGGTTCTTAGCATTTTATGTGTCCCAGATCTCTATCAGTCTGTTGAAACCTATGAACCCCCACTTCTCTGAATCACGTTTTTAAAGGCCAAGACTAACATGCATAGTATTTTTTTGCTTTTTTTTTTCTCTTTGGACGGAGGAGGGCAGGGCAATTGGGGTTAAGTGATTTGCCCAAGGTCACATGGCTAGTGTTCCGTGTCTGAGGTCAGATTTGAATTCAGGTCCTCCTGACTCCAGGGCCAGTGCTCTATTTACTGTGCCACCTAACTGCCCCTAACATGCATAGTATTACAAAGGAAATAATGACATTGACATAGTGATATATCCTATATCAGATTATATGCTATCTTGGGAAGGGGGAAGTAGAGAGAGGGGGGAAATTTAGAACTCTAAATCTTATAAAAGTGAATGTTGAAAACTAAAAATAAATTTTAAAAATTAAATAAAAAGAAGGTATTTGAATCTGATAAGAGATGGAGTAGCTTTATAGAACAGATTTTGGTCTAGGAAGCAGGAGATCGGAGTTCTGGATCTAGAATCTATGGGCAAGTCACTTAACGAAGCCTCAGTTTTCTCATCTGAAAAAGGGGGATAATTATACCCCACTACTGCTTCACAGATTTATTGTGAGGGAAATGCTTTGCCAACCTTAAAGGGCTATAGAAATGTGAATTACTATTGCCTGGGAAAATTGGTCTGAATGCAAGGCAGGCCATACTGAAAAATAGAGCTGCAAGGGGGAAATGTGATTTTAGAATCAGAATGTGCTTTCCCACGTTGTTCGAACAATGGCCAATTCAAAGACATTTTGCAGATGGCTGCAATTTCCTGCCTGAGAAGTTTGCAACTAAGCTCTGTCCTGCAGCAAAAATTAAGAAAAGAAAACTATGGAGAAACCAATGACAGTTCCTTCTCTTCCCTTCTCCCCCAATCTTTTTTTTTTGTGGGGGGGAGAAGATGAGGATATTTTAGGACATATTTTAGCTTTTAAAATGTAATTTGTTCATTCCATTCCAGGACAAACTCCTAATTCATATAGCATAATGCTTCAATGGGACTCAAGTGAGCCAGTATTTCGGCATAGCCTATGATAAAATACAACCATGGAATGTTAGATCTGAAAGAGACCTTGGGCATCATCGGCTTCAATTTCTCCATTCTACAGATGAGGAAAAGCTAAAGCCCAGCAAAGTTAAGCTACTATCTAAGAACACACAGCTAGTGAATAGTGGAGAAATCTCATCCCTTATTTAGTTGTCTTTCTACTGCACAAGACTTAGAGCATGGGCAATAACTCCCCTCTCCCCATACTTGACTTTGACAGACATGTAGAGTCAACGTCTTTCCTTGTATATACATAGCTCCTCCTCAGGATCATAAGCAGCCCCAGCCCCTGTAAATACATCAGGACAGCTCTATATTTAGCTCCTGGGCACCAGTTCAAAGTAGGCTTCTACACACAATGGCTTGAATGGAGGACCCAGGTGAGAAGAAGGGAAGTTTTCTTTCCTCTAGTTTCAGGTACCAGATCATTTCTTGCTTTGTGAGTGAGCAAATGCTTAATAATTAGTTTTGGGAGTGCTATTCATCCACAGATCTCAGGATGCCTTGGAATCATTGCCTGGCACATTCCTACCCCATTGTACTATATCCTACTTATAGATGGAGAAACTGAGGCTCATTAAAGTTAAAGAATATAGTGATTTGGGGGTGGCTAGGTAGCGCAGTGAGTAGAACGTCGGCCCTGGAGTCAGAAGGACCTGAGTTCGGATCCGGCCTCAGACACTTAACACACACAAACAAAAACCTAGCCATGTGGCCTTGGGCAAGTTACTTAACCCCAACTGCCCTCCAAAAAGCAAAAAACAAAAGAATATAGTGATTTAGAGTTTACAATCCTTTGATTTTTACAAAAGGATCTTTAAAAACATATGTGGGAGGAGACTTTGGGACAGAAAAAAATAGACAGAATGTCAGCATACCAGAGCTTAGGACATAGAATATTAACTATAAGAGGGAGCTCAGACTCTGAAAGCCAACCTCTTCATCATCATATATTTAGAACTGGAAGGGACTTAGAGAGTTCATCTAGTCTAACTCTCATTTTACTTTTTAATATTTTTTTTCTTTTTGGAGGGCAATTGGGGTTAAGTGACTTGCCCAAGGTCACATGGCTAGTTTTTGTATTAAGTGCCTGAGGATGGATTTGAACTCAGGTTCTCTTGACTCCAGGGCCAGTGCTCTATCCACTGCTCCACCTAGCTGCCCCCTAACTCTCATTTTACAAGAGGAAATTGAGGTCCCAAGAAGTTAAGTCACCTGCCCAAGGTCACATAGGTAGTGTCAGAGTTGGCATTAGAACCCAGCCCCTCTGACCCCACATTTAGTGTTCTTTCCAACAATATAAGAAAACCAAGGCCAAAGTTCTTACAGGCAGTTCTCCATAGATCCAGGGCTAGAACCTAAGTCTTCAGACTACCGTGGGCAAGTCAAATCTTTCAGTTTCCTCACCTGAGATATCGAGGTGGAACAGTAGATAGAACTTTGGAGCTGGAATCAGGAAGATGTGAGTTGGGATCCAGCCTCAGATACTTCTTAACTAACTGTATGACCCTGGGCAAACCACTTACCCACTGAATGCCTCAGTTTCCTCATCTGTGAAATTGGAGGAAATAATAACATTTACCTCATAGAGTTGGTGTGAAACCAACTGGAAAAATGGAACAATTTTTGTGCAGCACTTTGTAAACCATCAAGTACTGTTAATGCAAGCTATTGTCATTTATATATATTATTAATATGTTATAATTAATTACTATTATTTGGAAAATTAGAAGTTTGGACTAAGGTTATTCTCAACCATCTCTTTAAGTTCTAAAGTCCCGTGTTTTTGTTTTTGTTTTTTAAGAAATGGGTTGTTTTGGGTTCTGAAAATGTTCATGGCTAGTGGGGACCAGCCATCATCTGATACCTCAGTCAATTTATGAAGCCAGCTACTCAGGATAACTGGAGCTGCCATCTTACCAGAACCACTAAGGCTTCACCTATCACTGAGTCTAAAACTAGAAATTAAGCCCCTAAAAATGATCTGAGCCACTAAAACAGATACAAAAATCTCCAAAGCTGTTGCATTTTATTCATAAGGGGGCCTCTCAGGCCCTCAACTACAGCCTTTCAGTGTGGTGTAAGTAAAAAGAGCACATGTCTTGGAGGGAGAAACTTGGGTTGGGGTCCTGGATCTGCTGATGTTACCCTGGGCAAATCCTGTCAGTTTTCTGGCCTTCAATTTCTAAATCTGTAAAATGGGAGTAACAGCACCAACTTCACAGGCTTATTGGGAGGAAAGTCCTCTTTTTAAGTAACTTACTCTACTGTCTGAGCCTAACTTTTCCTCATTTCTAAAATGAGGATAATAACAAGCACATTATTTGCCTCATAGGACTCTTGTAAGGAAGGTACTTTGTACCCCCCACAATTGTCACATATGATAAGTCATTCAAAATTCAGCTACGTATATTGATCGTGTTAAGGTCTCCACAGCCAAAGACGAAACATAATATTTTAAATTTTGACAAGATGTAAAGTAGGCAAAACTAAACAAACAAACAAACCATGATAAATCAATCAACAAGTATTCATTAGTCATTAATCCATTGGGATGACTTATTTAAGGGAAAGAACAGTCACTTTAAGTGAGATGGTCTGGAAGAACCTAATGTTAGGATAAAGTAAGTCAAAGCTAATGTTTAAATTAAATCATTAAATAAATGATTTTAAAAAAGTAAACTGGTTAAGCTTATCACTTCTAATCTTATCATTATTCTGCTAACTCAAGCCTGGATACCAACCACCTCAGCTTCTTCTCCCCTCTGACTGGAGAATTGGAAGGTGGCACACCAAACTCCTCCCAAAGCCTTCCTATACAGAGGGAAGAAATTGGAACTTTCAGCTCACTCCACTTTGTATCTACAGCTCTTCCTGGATTCCATTCTACAGAATGAGATGCCCCTTTCTTGAGTACAACCTACTGTCCCTACCGCCTTCCCACCTCCTTTTGTGTACTGTCTTCCTTCATTAAGAGTATAAACTTCTTGAGAGCAGGAACTCTCTTTTTCTTATTTGTATCCCCAATCCTTAGCACAGTGCCTGACTCATAAAAGGCACTTAATAAATAGTTATTGAAATGAAACTGAAATTGAAGTCAGAGTAGGAAAGCTCCCATTATGACTGCCATTGCAACCTTGGGTAAGAAATTTCTCTTTATTTATTTTTTTTAATTAAACAAATGCTTTATTAACTTCTGGTTTATATCATTCATTTCCACCAGATTTTGAGTTATAATTTTCCCCATTTTTCCCTACCCACCACCCCAGAATAGCAGTCCCACTAGATATCCCCTCATCCAATCTGCTCTCTCCCATATCTTCTCCCATACCCCCTTCAACTTTGCCATTAGGGCAAGGTGAATATCTGAGCCCCAGTGCCTGGACATCTTATGAAACATTTAATTTTAAAACTTCGATTTTCAGATCCATTCCCTTACTCCCTTGTCACCCACTCCCTCTGAGAAGATAAGCAATTTGTACATGTATAGCTATGCAAAACATTACCCTACTAGATATATTGTAAAAGACTGCTTATATTTCCCTCCCACCCATCTCACCTTCCACCTGGTCCATTTCCTACTTTGATCCTGTCCCTCTTTGATAGTGGGTACTTCCAATCTCCCCTCCCCCCAGAATGCCCTCCCCTCCATCATCCCCCCTCTCATCCCCCTTTCCCCTACTTAGGAGAGTGAGTGAGGGTAAGATATTCCATTTAGTATGTATGTGATTCTCTCCTTGAGCCAACTTCAATGAGAATATGCTTTTGCCTTTTTGCCTTCCTGTTCTTCCCCTCCCCTGGAACTACTTCCCCTTGCCTCTTCTACATGAGATAGTTTACCCTACCCTGTCTCTCCCCATCTCCTCTTGCCACTTTCCTCTCTCACCTCTTAACTTCACCCTTTAAGAATCATCCCTTCCCATCAAATTCAACCTGTGCCCTCTATCCATGTATACCTGTAAACATATGCCCATATACCCTTCTTCAATTATTTTCATAATGAGAAAGGTTTCATCAGACACAGTTATTGTTTTTCCATGTAGGAATGTAAATAGTTCAACTTTGATAAGTTCCTTTTAATTTCTTTTCCTTGATTACCTTCTCAAGCATCTCTTGCTTCTTGTGTCTGAATGTCAAATTTTCTATTCAACTCTAGTTTTTTCCTCAAGAATGCTTGAAAGTCCTCTATTCCACTGAATGACCATATTTTCCCCTGAAACAAGATACTCAGTTTTGCTGGGTAGGTGATCCTTGGCTTCAATCCCAGCTCTTTTGCCCTCTGGAATATCATATTCCATGCCCTTTGATCCCTCAGTGTAGAAGCTGCCAGGTCCTATGCTATTCTGATTGTGTTTCCACAATATTGAAATTGTTTCTTCCTGGATGCTTGTAGTATTTTCTCCTTGATCTGGGGATTCTGGAACCTGGCTATAATATTCCTGGGAGTTTTCTTTTGGGGATCTTTTTCAGGAGGTGATCTGTGGATTCTTTCAACCTCTATTTCCCCCACTGGGTCTAAAACATGAGGGCAATTTTCCTTGAGAATTTCTTTAAGGATGATTTCTAGGTTCTTTCTTTGATCATGGGTTTCAGGTAGTCCAATAATTTTTAAATTATCTCTCCTGGATCTATTTTCTAGGTCAATGGTTTTTCCCATGAGATATTTCACATTGCCTTCTATTCTTTCATTTGTTTGGATCTGTTTAATAGTATCTTGATTTCTCATAAAGTCACTAGCTTCTATTTGCTCCAGTCTAACTCTGAAGGAATGAATCTCCTCAGTAAGCTTTTGAGATTCTTTTCCATCTGGCAAATTTGACTTTTTAAGGCATTCTCCTCATTGCCTTTCTGAGCCTCTTTTGCCATTTGAGTTAGTCTATTTTTTAAGGTGTTATTTTCCTCAGTCAGGCTGTTGACTGTCATTTCATATTTTTCTTGCATCTTTCTCATTTCTCTTCCCAATTTTCCCCCACTTCTCTTATCTGCTTTTTTTTTTTTAAAGCAATTGGGGTTAAGTAACTTGCTCAAGGTTACACGGCTAGTCATTATTTATGTGTGGGTGCTCATTTTCGGAGGCCGGATCTGATCTCGGGTCATCCCAACTCCGAGGCCGTCGCTCTTACTCACTGCACCACCTAGCCGCCCCTTTAGGGCAATTGGGGTTAAGTAACTTGCCCAAGGTTACACGGCTAGGTTTTTTTTTTGTTTGTGTGGATTAAGTGTCTGAGGCCGGCTCTGAACTCAGGTCCTTCTGACTCCAGGGCCGGCGCTCTATTCACTGCGCCACCTAGCCACCCCTCTTATCTGCTTTTTAAGGTCCTCTATGGCCTGTAGCCAGCTTATATTTTCATTTGGGGCTTTTGCTGCAGGAGTTCTGACCTCACAGTCCTCCTCCATGCTTTGAGCCTCTTTGCCCCTAAAATAGGAGTCCAATGTTGAACTTTTCTGTTTATTTTGTTTCTTTTGCCTAGGCATGTTGCCACTTAATTACTTGATTTCGGAGCTTGTTGCCACAGTCGGACTCTGCCACCAGACAGGAGAGCTTCTGCCCAAACGTGGGGTCTTCACAACTTCCAGAGGTTGGGTGGCCTCTGTAAAGCCTCCACCTGCTCTGGGAAATTGGATACCCACCCCAAACTTCCCCCGCAGACCACAATCCAGATCCAGGCAGTTTAAAGCAAGAGCGATTAACCCCCAGACTGATTGCTGGGTCTCCCTACAGTTCGCAGACCACGAGCTAGAGCTGCCACTGACACTGCAAAATGGCTTCTGTGCTGCGTTTCTTCAGCAGCTTTTCACCCCCAGGGGAGGAAGCCGACGCGTTCCCCAAATACTGGTCCCAAAGTCCATAGGGCACTAACCTCTCATTTTGTCCTAGGCATATCTGTTCTGATAATTCTGGAATCGACACAGCTGCTGGTGTTCTGGGGTCCTTCCAGCATGCTGCTGGCCCAGCCACCCTAGGGCTAAAACTGAGGCTCACAGGGGCCTGGGCTCAGCTCCCAGAGTGGCTGCGCTGTTGGTTCCCAGCACACTGTGCTGCCTGCTCTCAGAGCACTGCACTGGCCACTCCCTGCGGGGCTGCTGGGTTCTCCTCAGCAGGAGGTCAGCTTCTCTTTGTAGTTCTGTGGGTGCTGGGGCTCCAGAAGTTGTTCAGAGTCCCCCCTTACATTGTTTGGAAGTTGTGTGGGGTAGAGAACCTTGGAAGTGCTGTTTCTACTCCACCATCTTGGCTCCACCCCAAATTTCTCTCTTTAAAAGAAAAAGTATGAGAGGACTGGCCTAGAACAAGCCTTAGGATGTCTTCTAGTTCTCTGACCAATGATACCTGAGATGTGTAAACTCAAAGTAAGAATAAAACATCTTACTCAGTTGGGTTGTTGGGTTGAAAGATGTTCTTTAAGGAAAGGCATAAGAGGTGTTACAGATGGACAGGTGGGAACAGGAGCTCTGAGAATCCATGTGCCGAAGTGGAGAAAGCCAAACCTATGGTGAGAAATCTGGATTCCAGTACTTTCTTAATAACTTGCTAATTAAATCAACTTTATTCTCCAAGTTTCATTGGTAAAATGGTATTAATATTAATTGTATTGTGACCTAACTCAAAGGTTCATATTGAGAGTGGGGGTCTGTGGAATCTAAGAGTTCAGTTAGTCTAAATGCATCATTTTATAGATAAAGAAATGGACCCAGAGAAGATAAATGACTTCATGTAAGACCTGATGGGAAGTAAGCAGTCAAGCCAAGCTTTGAATCTACATACTACTCCATCACATTGGTTGCTATGAGGACAGTGCTTAGTAAACCTTAATGCACATTGTTAGGTTTTTTTTTCAGACATAAGTTATACATGTTTATAGTTAATGATTGCTCTGTAAGATTGAGTATGGGTTGTCTCCAGAAATGTAGGTTGAGCACTGTTGTTTGTAGGAACAGAAGATATATATATGAAAAGCACTAGTATTAGTATTATTAGCACTGGTATGGATTACATTATGTAAACTTAAGGTTAGTTTGATGATATATAGACTAAATTTTCCTTACTCTCTCCTATCACTATGAGAAATTCATCTTCAAAAGTACAGGACTAAGAAGGAAACAATTCAGCTGAATAAGGTGTGAGGTTTTAGTAACCTATTTGAGACAATAGTGTACATAAAATGCCAGCCAAAAAACCCAAAGAATGCTTTCTTTGGCACCACCAAGAGAGGGGTAGTGTCTAGGACCAGGAAGGTGACAATCCTACCGTATTCCATAATGACATCAGTAATATTGTGTTCTGTGCTGAGTTCCATATCTTAAAAAGGCAATTGATAAGTTTGAAAATGTCCAGAGGAGAGAAATCTGGATAATGAAGAGCCTCAAGAGTATGCCAGTCATATAAGGACCAGGTGAAGGAACTGGGGATGATTAGCCTAGAGAACAGAAGACTGAAGATGGACTAGCTAGCTGTCTTGAGGCATATGAAGAGTTATCATGGGGAACAAGGATGAAACTTGTTTGTTTGGGGTTTTTTTGCTTTTTGGAGGGCAAATGACTTGCCCAAGGTCACACAGCTAGTTTTTGTGTTAAGTGTCTGAGGCTGGATTTGAACTCAAGTCCTCCTGACTCCAAGGCTGGTGCCCTATTCACTGAGCCACCTAGCTGCTTCAAAACTTGTTTTTCTTCACCCTATAGGGAAACATTGGGAATGATAGCTGGAAATTACAAAGAAGTCAAGTTAGATGATGTCAAGGCAAGCTTCCTAACAGTTGGCCCTCTCCTAAGGGGAAATTGGGATGCCACGGGTGGTAGTGGTATTCCTGTACTGGAGGTCTTCGACTTGACAGGGATGTTGTAGAGGAAATTCTTGTTCAGATAGAAGTGGGACTAGAGGGCCACTGAGGTCCCTTCCAATCCTAATTCTGCAAGAGCATTAGGAGGGCCAGCTCCTTCACTCTTGTTTCCTATGATCATAACAGTAGCAATGCCTCTTTCTGTTCTTTCTCTGGCATTCAAATGAACATAGCTAATAGATATTTCTCTACTGCTGTGGAAACATCTTTCCAAATAGACTGGGGAGAGCACCATAAGACAACAACATGACACATGACCTAATTTAAATCACTGGTATACTTCACTACTCAGACATATATATATATACACATACATACATACATGTATATGTATATGTGTATATATGCGTATATGTATATATGTGTATATATATAGATATAGATATAGATATATGTAGTATGATGGGTTCCCTCCACTAAGTTCATAACTTTTATCAGCAATTCTCCAAAATATATGAACTAGGCATCTTTTCACACAAGATGACCATAAAATTCCAGTGGGTACCATCAAAGGCCTGTTTAACCCAATAACTATGGCTTTGTACCCATGGTTCATCAGAGCTTCCAATGTCCAGAGGTGAAGACTACCCCCTCTCGTCCCTGAGTCAATATTCCTATTTGGGTCCTTTGACACCTTGGTGGGATGGGAAAGTTGAGTATAGGAAGGAGCCAAGGCAGAATCATTAGAACTCCCTAGGAATCACTTGGTGCTATTCTAACCTCTTGTTCTATGAGAGCCACACTCCCTTCCCTTTAGCTTGAAGGTTGAGGTTGAACAGAAACTGGTTTAGGATTATTCTATATGCCCTTCCTCCATTCAGTCACAGATATTCTTTACCTCCTCCTCAGGGTAAGGCAGGACACTGAACCATGAAGTTCTGTGATATCAGAAGATGACAATGACCTTGAGAAATCCCTTAGTCCTCTACCCAGTCAGGTGTCATGGAGCATACCAGAAGGTAGCTTTATGCCAATGTTTGTAACCCCTGTCCCAAAGCCCATTGGTATGGGACTCTCCTTATTAGTAGAGCTTAAGGCCCTACCCTGCATAAGAGGTGGGGTGGATTTGGTGAGAGGAAAGAGCTTCAGTTCTCAACCATTATTCCTTTGGGGGGCCCTTCAAATAAAATCAGAAGTCCCACTTGGGACTATTGACATGAAAGTCTTCTTTGAGATGATGGAAGAAGATGGTGGAAGAAGCCACCCCTACTTCAGGTTGCTGAAGGTTGTCTTCCCAGGTGACTCTGGGAAGACATGAGAGGAGCGATCAGTCTCCATCATTCCCCTATTCCCAGCTTGCTACTCCAGAGACTTCAAGGAGTTTCCCCTTGGAGAGATCCAGGACCCTCTTTCTTAGATGAGCTAAGTTGCCTTGCGTCCAATGGGAGAGCTCCTTCATTCTGCATTGTCTGGTATATATTCTCCTATATATACCTTCCCTGACTTCTGTTTTGCTATGCTTTGGATAAATGAGTTTCTTTATTATTCACTGTATATTTGTTATAGAATCAGTATTAGATGGGAAAGGGGTCAAGTCTTTGATATGGAGCTTGGGGCCCCCCTTTCCTCCCAAAATGGCAAAGTAGTCAAAAGTTAGATAGAACCTGATCTTATACTCTAGACAATCTTTAAGGGAACATACAGATATACTTCCAGCTTATTATCCCCTCTCTGAGGAGAACAGAGTGGTGGCCTCAGCCCAAATGTTCTATTTTCCCTCCTGGTAGAAATGAAAGTCTCAGGGGTGGCTAGGTGCTGCAGTGAGTAAGAGCGCCGGCCCCAGAGTCTGGAGGACTCGGGAGTGGTTCTGGCCTCAGATACTTAACACCCACACAAAAATAACTGGCTGTGTAGTCTTTGGCGAGTTACCCCAATTGCTTTAAAAAAAGAAAATAAATGAAAGTCTCCTTAGGAAAGGATTGGGGGAGGAGAGGTTTAATATGTCTATTCTATCTCCTTTTGAGACATACACAAGGACAGTCCCTTCCCATACATGGAGCCTCACCATACACATGGAGCCCTCCACATTCCCTATGGGCTAGAGATGAAAGGACACAGGAAGAAGACTTTAAGATCATTTAGTTCAACCCCCTCATCTTACAGAGAAGGACACTGAGACTCAAAAGCTTAAGTTACAAGCCCAAGGTAGTAAAGAACACAGCGAAGATTAGAATTCAGCTACTCTGACTCCAAACTCTTTCCATAACACTGAAATGAATTCCAACCATTCAATAGCTGTGTGACCTCAGGGAAAGTAATCTCTCCCTTCTGGCTCTCTGTTTCCTCATTTATAAAATCAGGGTGATAATACTTGGGTTACTCACCTCACTATTAGAAGGAAAGCCCTTCATAAAGTCATATGCAAATAAGAGTTATTAGGGCATATTAAAAGGGGACGAGCACATACCTCGAAGGGTTGCTGTGTGACCCAGATGAGATCATATATGTAAATTGCTTTATAAAATGCAAAAAATCACAGAAATAGGAGCTATTATTACTATTAACTGTTATACGGGCACATGTTCAGAATTCTAGTGACCCATTTTTGTCCCTCTGGCTCCTAGGTAGCCAGAATTTGTTTTACCTTTCAGGAGATCCCTGTGGTGAGACTTAAGAGTGTTTACTGTGATTAAAGTACTTTGCTAAGCAGGCCTAGTGGATTATTTTGACTCTTGTGGCCTGGAAAACCCAGGGTTTGTCCATTTCCAACAATCATCTCCCTTCTCCTGGAGTTGTCCCGGTAACAACTTCAGCATTTGAAAGGAATCTCCTTCAATAATGTGAGCCTCTGATCTTTGACAGGCTTGTAATGAAGGGACAGTTTGCTAGTGCTGACATAAACATTTGGGGAACCTAGAGGTTTTATTTCATGTCATTTAAGAAGCTAGTACTTCTGTGCAGCAGAGCAAACTGTGAAAAAAAAATCTGCTCGGAAAGTTGTCTCTGGATAGAACCCCTTCATGATGAATTGTAGAGAGAGTTTGGTCCTGTAATATTCAGAACAATTTTTTTTAAAAAGATAAGTGGGCAAAAAGTCAGAAACAATGGCTATCTCCTATTTATGATGTTAAGGTATATCACCACTTGCTAAAATAGAAAACCATACATTTGTAAAAGATTCATTTATGGATCCTATGTTTTTTTCAGAATTCATGGCAAGGTACAAGAGTCTCGGGGGAGGGAGGGCTCTGTGGAATTGATTTCTTGATGATTTGAATTTTGGTCACAAAAACTATCCAGAAGAATAAGTCAGTGTTGATAGTGGAGAGGCAGAGGAAAAAAAGGGGAAGATAGGGGAGAGAGAAGGTAAAGGAGGACAGGAGAAGAGAGAAGGAGAGGGGAGAAGAGAGGAGAGGGCAGGAAAAGAGACAAGAGGGGAAGAGAAGAGAGGGCAGGAGAGGAGGATATAGGAGAGGACAGGACAGCAGAGGAAGAAGAAGGGGTGAGAAGGGAGAGAAGAGGTGGGCAGGATGATCTGGGAAGCCAAGCATCTGGGGAGCTAAAGGGAGTCAATTCACATGCCCTATATGTAGGCTTCAGTGCTCCTGAACCCGGGAATCATAAAGCAAAAATCCCAGAAGGAAAGAAACTCTGTCACTGTACTTTGTAAGTCAAAGACCTGGCTAGGAGGGTAGGAGAGGAGATTTGGGGGTGGGGGGCAATACGCCCATTACTCTTGGAACAATTTTCAGCTGGAACTCCAGTGTGCCAACTGTCCTCGGGGGTGAAATCCATCAAACGGCAGGCTGCATTCTATCAAGTCGTGCACAGAGAAAGGGTCAAGCGGTCCGCTGCCGGGCGGTTGGAGCTCATCAGAGACATATTTAATTTAATTAAGGTTGTCAGCACTATTGATTTTGGCAGTTTCAATTACCAGGCTGTTATGGCTTCTGGATCAACTGATCTGTGATGGGCTCTATCAGCTCAGGCACACATTGAGGAAAGGGCCCTTTGTCTCCTTTAAAACCTGACATAGCCTGCCATAGGCCGTAACTTATTACTTTTATCCAGCCCAGCTCCTCTTCTCTTCCTCATAATTAATTTCTCATTAGACAGCTCTTTATTGTTTAATTTGTGCAGTTTATAATCAAATTGGGCACATTAATTGTAGTTGAATTTAAGGCTAATGAAAAATAAAGGTTTTCAATAACTTACTCTCCCATTATTTCAGACAAGATAAAATAAAACACTCCTTGAGTTGTCAGCTTTTTAAATTATAAATTGAGTTGTTTAAAGAGCATGGGCATTTAAGAAGCAGTTATCGCACATTTAGTAATTATAAATCCTATGCTGCAATACAATTATTAGGGTATAATTACATTTCTTAGGCAGCTTCTGTTGTTGTTGAAATACATGATTTTTCACTGTTTGTTGTTACTGTCCCTATTATTTAAAAAAAAATACCAAGAGATGATCAAGTTTGCAGTCTTGTGAACTCTCGGAACACTTAGTTTTGTTTTTGTTTTTTGTTTTGTTTTGTTTTTTTTTTTTGCCTTTTTTTTTTTTTTTTGGAGGGCAATATTGGGGTTAAGTAACTTGCCCAAGGTCACCCGGCTAGGTTTTTATTTGTGTGTGCGTTAAGTGTCTGAGGTCAGATCCGAACTCAGGTCCTTCTGACTCCAGGGCCAACGCTCTACTCACTGCGCCACCTAGCCGCCCCTTGTTTTTGTTTTTTTGTTTTGTTTTGTTTTGTTTTAAAGCAAGTTGCTGGTGTAGGAATATTTTTACTTCTTCAAGTGAACTTCAGGGACATTTTCTGACCACTCTGTAGGTTTGTACCCAGCAGCTCTTTGTAAGTACTCTCTGGGGCAAAACTTTGGGAGGACCATCAATAGCCATGGGTTTCCCATGATTCAACATTTCTTCACCAAGCAAATGGAATGGACTTATATCCTTGGACAGGTATTAGCACCTACCTAAGTCTCCACTCATACAATGGTACGTGGGCACCACAGCTCCATCTCAGTGGACAGCATACACAGGAGTCACTTGAAGCCAGAACAATGTCCAGACATGAGATTTTAAGGCAAGGCCTTACAAAAGAAGTATGATCAAACTAGTCTACAAGCTCCTCGAGGGTAGGTGCTGGGCCCTATTTATCCTCTTGTATCTCTCCTTACCCCATAGCAAAATACATTACATGAATGAGGCACCTACTTCAAAATGTTTGACAAATGAATGAAAGGAATTTGTTCCCTTGGCAAATAGTGGTTTTCATTGACTAGGGTTAAATTGAGAGGTCTTAATCTGGGAATCATGAACTTATTTACAAAATATTTTGATTGGTATTTTTAATTTAGTCAATTTCCTTTATAATCTTATTGATTTGATTCTATTCATTGAAAATTATTACCCTGAGAAGTCCTCTGTAGACTTCACCAGACTACCAGAGAGGTCCATGAACCCCCCCAAAAAAGTTAAGAATTATTGACTTAAAATACACCTACTTCCCAAAATGCTGTACATTGTTGGCTTACTACGATATTCATTTCAAGGTGGTTAGTGATAGATAATGTTCTCAAATTGAAAAAAAGAAAAAACAAAATCAAAAAATCAGGTTATTGAAACATTAAATAAGGCACAAAAGAAAACAGAGAGAAGGTTGTTGGAAAAACAGACAACCAGGACAGCTCTGAAAATAACACACTGGAATTGTATACTTTGAGGGAGAAGCAGATTGGATTTTAATTTTATTTGTTACATCTCAATAAGTTATGCCCTTCCACATAAGTACCATAATAAATAAATTACATCCTACTAAGTGTCAGTGCTATTTCACCTCCTTCCATTAAAATCTCCAGTTCACCTTGCTTATTACCAATACTTTGTGAATGAATTTTTTTTTTTTGCTTTTTGGAGGGCAATTGAGGTTAAATGACTTCCCCAAGGTCACACGGCTAGTTTCTGTATTAAGTGTCTGAGGTGGGATTTGAACTCAGGTCATCCTGCCTCCAGGGCTGGTTCTCTATTCACTGCGCCACCTAGCCTCCCCTTAAAAATTTTTTTTAAAGTATGAAGTACTTAGTTACTATGCACCAGGCTGTGGTAGCAGCAGCACCTGTTTTAAGTTGAACTGGTTTCCCTTAGTCATGGGTCCTCATTGGTTTGGCTTCTTTGCCTCCTGAGGCCTAAGAATCTCAGCCTATGGGGAGTTGGTGTTTGAGGTTTTAGCATAATTCCCAACACTCTGCCACAGGACTTTTCTGACCTAGCATGGGTGGTTGCTGTGGTGAATGGGCAGGCAGAAGGAAGTAGCATTTTTATCTGAATTACTATTTTTTTTACCCTTAGGAATTTCCTCCCCCGCTTTTTATCCTTTGTTATGAGTAAAACCATTTTTATAGCATATTATGATCTGAGAGTATCTCATTGCATTCTAAGCCCTGGTCTGAATCATTCATTGGATTAGCCTGAGTTTGAATACAAAGTACTGTGCTATGAGTGGAGATTCCAAAAACAAAACAAAATGACAGTCCATAACTTCAAGGAACTTATATTCCAATAGAACAACACATAAAGAAAGGGAAATGATGGCCAAGGAAGAGTTTTGATCTGGGGAGCTAAAGGGAGTCAATTCACATACCCTTTCCCAAGGCAGTGGTGCTGTTGAATTGATTACTATGCCTAGAGCAAGAGGTAGAAAACATATGGGAAATGAATTGGAGAGTGAAGAAAATTTTACTGCAAAACATTGGTTGGTTCCATTGCTTTAAACATCAAATTCAATCGAATAATGTTAAATTTATTGGTGAAGCAGCCAATACAGCTATAGAACATGAAACCTTAAGAAAATAATCACTAATCAACAAACGTGTAATGTTGATGAAGCACACTTATTCTGGAAAAGGATGACTTCTATAACTTACATTTTCTTAAAAAGAAAAAAACCCAACCTGGATTGCAGAAGGGGCATCTTAGTGGTACACTTGATAGAGCACTTAGCCTAGAGTCAGGAAGACTCATCATAGTGAGTTCAAATCTGGCCTTGGATGTTTACTAGTTGTATGACCCTGGGCAAGTCACTTAACCCTCTTTGCATCAGTTTCCTCATCTGTAAAATGAGCTGGAGAAGGAAATGGCAAACCATTTCAGTATCTTTGCCAAGAAAACTACAAATGGGGTCCTGAAGAATCAGACGATGGAATAACAACAATGCAGAAGGAGGTTTTTAAATGCTTATTTATTGGTCTCAAAATCCTGAAGTTCTGAGAGGCTACAAGTATTGATTGCTTCTAGTTCTCTGTTCTCCAGATAAGAAAGCATGGCTGAACAAAGCTGTTTTTGAAGACAGGCTTTCAAGTTACTTTAGCCCAACTTTTGAAAAATGTAGCAAGGAACATCTAAAATATTACTGATTTTAGATAATGCCCCAGTTCATCTAACTACACTTGGTTCATCGTGAGAAAAATGTGAGCAAATTCATGGAGATGTAGATAAAACTGTCAAAGCCCATCAGCATAAGTATGAAAAGTTTAAAAAAAGAATTCAGTCTTTGCCACTAAAATATTTTAAGTGACAATAGTGATGTTATTCAATCAATATGGTAGGTTTATTTCTAAGTATAATATTCATGAATTTTTAAATTTTGCTTTCTGTAACTTCCGTTTTACTTTGTCATAAACTTAAATAAGAAATATATGTTCTTATCCTTCATTGTTACATTGATAAACAGAAGAAAAACTTATTTAAATTTTTTTCATTGCATATTTCCATTGGCCTGGAACCAATAAGCATAACTTCGGGTAGTACAAATTTAAATAATGTGACCACTTCACAGGATTCATAATTTTCACTAATCAGGACATGGCTGTATTTGTAGTTTTTTTCCTCCCAAATGACAATCTCTTTTCCTATACTAGCTGCAATTGATTTTGTTCTAGCAAAACCTGTCACTGTAAATGTCTATTCTATCTTTGTTTTTAATCTCCTTATACCTTTTTTGGTCAAGAATTTTCTCCCTAGCTATAGTTATGAAGGGCATCTCCATTCATTTTCCTCTGATTTTTAAGTGATCTGACCTTTTATATGTAAACCAAGTTCCAAAAGGATATTGGTCCAAGTAAGATTCTGGTGTAAATCTATTTTTTTGCCAAACTGTCTCCAGATTTTCACAAAAGTTATTATTAGAGAGGGAGTCATTTCCCCCAAAGAGTTCACATTCTTGGCTTTAGAAATTGAGTTTGGCTGAGAAGATACATGTAAAAGTAAATAGGGCACTAGACTACTTCAGATACTCATTCACTGTGTGTTTCTGGGCAAATCACTTAATATCTATGTACTTCAGATTCCTGTTCATATAAAATGAGTCACTTTTGGTTCTAAACTTATAATTGTTCCCAATTTCTGCTTATCTAGTCTGTTTAAATGGACTATTTTCCTATTTTTAAAGCGGTACCAAATACTTTTGAAGCAGAGGCTTAAATGTGTCTGTGGGAAATAAAGTATGGGTGGAAATAGTGGACAAAAAGTCAAAGTGATCCAAATTAGCATGACTATCTCATCCTTGATTTAAAATCCGTAGAGTCTTTGATGATGAGGGAAGAAGTGGAGAGGGCAATAGAAGTGGGATGAAGAGGAGGCTGACTATAGGAGCCAAATGATTATAGTTATTTCACCCCTGATACACCAAGATAAATGGTAAGATAGAGTGTTGGGAAAGTGATGGAGACTGTAGTTCAGGAAACATGAGATAAAGGAAAGTGAACAACTTGATCCTCCTATTGTCTTCTTTTGAGAAACAATGTGGAGTTAGAATAGAGAAAATGAGTGGTTCCATAGTGATAAGAAAGTGGCAAGAGAAAGATAAAAGAAAGATTTAGAAAGAAAGATGTATGATTACTGGAGTACCCTACCTACAGTAAACAGTATGGTACTACTGGAGTACCCTACCTACAATAAACAGTATGGTGCTACTGGAGTACCCTACCTACAGTAAACAGTATGGTACTAAGAACTAACTTGATCCACAGGAAAACCAAGATGCCAAGATGGACACTGTGCTCTGAATCTCTGGCATACCTATGACTGTGAGATGTAGCCAGGAAATCAAATAGTTCATTTTCCAAAGAGTGTAGAGGAAGATGAGGGGAAATCACGGTCCGTATCATCTCTTACAAAAGAAAAATGCAGAGGAGAGGAAAACAATTCTAAAGAAAACTTGGTGTGAGAATCAACTAAGTCAGATTCTCCCAAAAGCATTTATAAAATGAAACTAGTAGGTCAACAAATAGATGGAAAATAAAATAGATTTGTCTTTATTTTCATAGCAATTCCTTTTTATGATTTATGGCAAAAGAAATACAACTTTGGGGTATTAATACCTCCAGCTCTATTGTACTATAGGACATAGAAGTGGAAATTGCCATTAAGACAAAATTATTATTAAGATGAAATTGAAGAAAACAACTGTACAAGAAACCATATACAATATATACAAAGAAGAAATCCACTTTGAAAGCACTAAGGGATTAGTTTTCAAAATATCTCAAAAAGAGTAGGATACTGAAAGAAAAGGGTCCTGTAGGGCATTATTATAAAAAAAAAACTTTCACACATCTATGAATCTTTATGAAAATGAACTATTCATTATAACCTTAATGAAAATGTGAGAAAGATAAAGGCTTTTGCTGATTGTTTTCTATTGCAGACTACATCATTGCAATAACACACCTGACTGAAAAGTATAAAAGATACAATATTTCACTATTTTTGTAGATTTTTTAAAAAATTGATCCAATAACATAAAATGAAGCCTAAAATACTGTCATTCAATAAGAATTCTCTGGCATATGTGTTAAAATCTTCTTAAGATTCATTGATAGATACATCCACAGAAATAACTTTGTTCAATCTTCTGACAACCAATATCCTGTAAGGAATAAAGTCAGGAGACATAAGCTCTCTAAAATTACTATTATAGAGGCCATCCTGTGTAAAGTCCAAAAAGAAGAGGGATTTACTGCAGAAAGTGAAGCCTTCCTTATACTATGTTTATAAACAATATTGTGCTAGATTCATTAAGACCTGGAATTTTATAGTTTTTTCAATAAGGTCCACAGCTACTTGAAAGAGATTAGTCTGAATAATGTAGTCAGAAAAAAATCAACTTGAATAAGAATGTCTATTGCCCAGATTATGATGTAAAGGTGAATGGGCAGCAGTCCACTGAGTTTATATATAGTCTAGTTGAGAAAACAATGTAGGCAAGGATGTTATAAGAGAGGAGTGCCAGGTTTAACTTCCACAGAAATATAGTTTCCAAGCCTCAGAGCTTGGTGCACAACAACAGAAAGAGACACATCAGGTAATCAGAAACCTCAGTCTGAATTGCACAGGACTATTTACCATCAATAAGATAAGGAAAACTGGCATATGCTATACTAAAAAAAAAATTACTTTCATCCAAAGACAACTTATTTTGTAAGTTAATCATAATCTTGCAAGGAAAAAAAACTACTTTTAGTAAAAATTGTTTATTTCCAAACATTTTTTGAGAAAGGTATAGTTAGGTAGAGTCTTTGAAATGCAAACATGACCAAAATAAATAAATAAACTTAAAGAGGGTTCAACAAGTTTGACTAACTCTAAAGGTGATGATCTAGTGTTTACAATATGAAAGGATTTTACTTGTAAAGGAGAGAAAAAAGACTATTGTCCTTTAATAATTTTACATTATCTAACAGATATTGATGAATGTGACAAGTTCTGGGCTAGAATGTTCACAAAGAAGTGCCACAAACCACACAAAGGAGAGGGGAAGGAGAAGAAGTATCTATCTATTTCTCAATATCAGTGCATCACAAGTGAAGGTCATTCGAACAGAATTTGAGAACGAGTCTCATGAACCACACTTTTTTCCAGAGCAGGGCAAAGGAAAGTAAATAAAGATTATAGCAGTAGAAGTAAAATAAAAGTGAGCAGGAATGGGCTGACATAAGGGGCAAGAATAGTTATATAAGGTGGAAGGTGGGTTGAAAATGAGATTGCTGAATGGTGGCATAGAAGCAGGAAAACTCTGTATGCCCCCTCCATAACCACCTCAAATATCTATAAAAATGACTCTAAACAAACTTTAGGGCTACAGAACCCACAAAGTGACAAACAAACCTCCCTCTGAAGACAGCCCAGAAGGCCTACAGGAAGGATCCACTGCAGCATGCTGAGAGCAGAGCCCAGCCCCATGTGAATCCATGGGTTTTAGCCTCAGGGTGGCCAAGACCAGCTCCAGCTGGAGGGATTTTGGGAGAGTCAATCATCAGCAGCTGTGGCGGTTTCCAGACTTATCAATCTATAAATGCCAAAGACAAAGTGAGATTTCAGTGTGAACTTTGTGGAAACAGGGGGTCCAGGAGTGCAGTCTGGCCTCTGCCCCCAGAGGGAGAAGTGGCTGAGGTGCATGGCTGCTTCAGAGCTCCTGCCCTGCAGATTGTAGGGGGACAAAGCAACCAGTCTGAGGAGTAATCTCTCTTGCTTTAATCTGCTTGGATCTGGATTGCTGTCTAGGTTGGAGGCCCTGAGGTATGTGACCAGTGTGCCAGAGCCAGTGGAGGCTTCTGAGAGGGCACCCAACTAATAGCTCCAGCAGCTATGAAAACCCCAATGATTTGGGATAAAGCTCTCCTCTCTCGAAGCAGAGTTCTACTGTGGCAAAAAGCTCAAAAGTCAAATTGAGTGGCAACATGAACAAGCAAAGGAAGCAAAGCAAGCACAGCAATGTGACTTTGGATTCCTTTTTTGGGGACAAAAAGGATCAAAGCATGGAACAGGAGGAAGACAATGAAGTTAGAACTCCTCCACCAAAGGCCTCCAAGAAAAATATGAACTGATTACAGGCCACAGAGGAGCTTAAGAAGGATTTTGAAAACCAAATAAGAGAAGTGGATGAAAAATTGGGAAGAAAAATGAGAATGATGCAAGAAAATCATGAAAAGAGAGTCAACAACCTGACTGAAGAAAATAACACCTTAAAAATAGATTAACTCAAATGGCAAAAGAGACTCAAAAAGCCAACAAGGAGAAGAATGCCTTAAAAAGCTGAATTTGCCTGATGAAAAAAGAATCTCAAAAAGCTCACTGAAGAGAATAATTCCTTCAGAGTTAGATTGGAGCAAATGGAAGCTAGTGACTTTATGTGAAATCAAGATACTATTAAATAGATCCAAACGAATGAAAAAATAGAAGGCAATGTGAAATATCTCATTGGGAAAATCACTGACCTGGAAAATAGATCCAGGAGAGATAATTGAAAAATTATTGGACTACCTGAAAGCCATGATCAAAAAAAGAACCTAGAAATCATCCTTCAAGAAATTCTCAAGGAAAATTGCCCTGATGTTTTAGAACCAGAGGGCAAAACAGAGGTTGAAAGAATCCACCAATCACCTCTTTAAAAAGATCCCAAAAAGAAAACTTCTAGGAATATTACAGCAAGGTTCCAGAGTTCCCAGATCAAGGAGAGAAAATTATAAACAGACAAGAAGAAACAATTTGAATATTGTGGAAACACAATCAGGATAACACAGGATCTGGCAGCTTCTACACTGAGGGATAGAAGGGCTGGGAATACGATATTCTGGAGGGAAAAAGAGCTAGGATTAAAACCAAGAATCACCTACCCAGCAAAACTGAGTATCATGTTTGAGGGGAGAATATGGTCATTCTGTGGAATACAGTACTTTCAAGCATTCTTTTTTTTCCCAAATGTTTTATTAACTTCTGGTTTACATCATTCATTTCCGTCAGATTTTGAGTTACAATTTTTCCCCATTTTTCCACTACCCACCACCCAAGAATAGCAGTCCCACAAGATATCCCCTCATCCAATCTGCTCTCTCCCCTCTCTTCTCCCATACCCCCTTCGACTTTTCCAGTAGGTCAAGGTGAATCCCCATGCCCCAATGCCTGCACATCTTATCTCCCAATTATATGCAAAATAGTATTAATCATATTATTTACATATATTTTTAAACATTTGACTTTAAAAGGAAGATAAACAACTCAGTATATGCTGTACATATGTAGCTATGCAAAACATTACCATAGTAGAAATATTGTTAAAGACTGACTATATTTCCCTCCCTTCCATCCTACCTCCCACCTGGTCCACTCCCCACTTTGATCCTGTCCCTTTCAAAAGTGTGTGCTTCCAACTTCCCTCTCCCCCAGCCCACCCTCCACCACCTCCCCCCATTCCCCTCCCCCCCCTCCTGTAGGGTGGGACACCCTATTTAGTATGTATGTCATTCTCTCCCTGGTCCAAATTCAATGAGAATAAGGTTTCACCGTTTTACCTTCTTGTTTCTCCCTTCCCCTGAAACCAGCTTCCCCTGACTCCTCTACATGAGACAGTTCACCCCACTGTCTCCCCCCATTCCCCCTCACCACATTCTTCTCTCACCTCTTAACCTCACCTTTTAAGTATCATCCTTTCCTATTAAATTCCACATGTGCCCTCTATGTATGTATACCTGAAGACATATATACACACATTCACATATGTATTCATATGCCCATATACCCTTCTTCAACTATTTTCATACTGAGAAAAGTTTCATCAGTTACAGTTATTGTTTTTCCATGTAGGAATGTAAATAGTTCAACTTTGGTAAGTTCATAGTGATTTCTTTTCCCTGTTTACCTTCTCAAGCATCTCTTGCTTCTTGTATCTGAATGTCAGATTTTCTATTCAACTCTGGTTTTTTCATCAAGAATGCTTGAAAGTCCTCTATTCCACTGAATGACCAAATTTTCCCCTGAAACATGATACTCAGTTTTGCTGGGTAGGTGATTCTTGGTTTTAATCCTATGTCCTTTGCCCTGTGAAATATCATATTCCAAGCCATTCTATCCCTCAGTGTAGAAGCTTCCAGATCCTGTGCTATCCTGATTGTGTTTCCACAATATTGAAATTGTTTCTTCCTGGCTGCTTGTAATATTCTCTCCTTGATCTGGGAATTCTGGAACCTGGCTACAATATTCCTAGGGGTTTTCTTTTGGGGATCTTTTCCAGGAGCTGATCTGTGGATTCTTTCAACCTCTATTTTGCCCGCTGGTTCTAAAACATCAGGGAAATTTTCCTCAAGAATTTCTTGAAGGATGGTTTCTAGATTCTTTCTTTGATCATGGTTTTTAGCTAGTCCAATAATTTTTAGATTGTCTCTCCTGGATCTATTTTCCAGGTCAGTGGTTTTTCCCATGAGATATTTCACATTGCCTTCTATTCTTTCATTTGTTTGGATCTGTTTAACAGCATCTTGATTTCTCATAAAGTCACTAGCTTCCATTTGCTCCAGTCCAACTCTGAAGGAATGAATCTCCTCAGTGAGCTTTTGAGATTCTTTTTCCATCTGGCAAATTCGGCTTTTTAAGGCATTCTTCTCCTCATTGCCTTTCTGAGCCTCTTTTGCCATTTGAGTTAGTCTATTTTTTAAGGTGTTATTTTCCTCAGTCAGGCTGTTGACTGTCATTTCATACTTTCTTGCATCTTTATCATTTCTCTTCCCAATTTTTCCCCCACTTCTCTTATCTGCTTCTTAAAGTCCTCTATGGCCTGTATCCAGCTTCTATTTTCATTTGGGGCTTTTGGTGTAGGAGTTCTGACCTCACAGTCCTCCTCTATGCTTTGATCCTCTTTGCCCCTAAAATAGGAGTCCAATGTTGAATTTTTCTGTTTATTTTGTTTCTTTTGCCTAGGCATGTTGCCACTCAATTACTTGACTTTTGGGTTTGTTGCCACACTAGGACTTTGCCAGCAGCCAGGGGAGCTTCCATCCCAAATGTTGGGGTTTTCTCAACTGCCTGAGGTATTAGTTGGGTGGCCTCTCTGAGGCCTCCACACACTCTGGCAAGCTGGTCACACACCCCAAGACCTCCACCCCAGACCACAATACAGATCCAAGAAGGGTAAAGCAAGAGTGCTTACCCCCGACATAGATCGCCAGTTCATAGGCCAAGAGCTGAAGCTGCAACGCAATGTGGCACAAGCTGCGCTGGCTTCTCGCCCCCGGGGGAAGAAGCTGACTGTGCTCTCCCAACAAGTCACAAAGTCCATAGGGCACTGACCTCTCACTTTGTCCTAGACATCTATGTGTTGATAATTCTGGAAATGCCACATCTGCTGATTTTCTGGGGTCCCTCCAACCAGCTACTGGTTGGGCCGCCCTGGGGCTAAAACTGCAACTCACAAGGTCCTGGGCTCAGCTCCCAGAGTGCTGGGCTGGCTGCTCCCTGCCAAGCTGCCGGGCTGTCCTCAGTGGGAGGATAGCTTCTCTGTGTCATTTTGTGGGTTCTAGAGCTCCAGGGGTTGTTCAGAGTCCCCTTTTTATATAATTTTGAAGTGGTGTGGGCTGGAGCTCAGCAGAAGTGCTGTTTCTACTCCGCCATCTTGACTCCACTCCCTGACTTTCAAGCATTCTTAATGAAAAAGCCAGAGCTGAATAGAAAATTTGACATCCAAAAACAAGAAGCAAGAGAAGCATGGGAAACAGGGAAAAGAAATCATAAGGAACTTATCAAAGTCAAACTATTTACATTCCTACATGGAAAAAATGATAATTGTAACTGATGAAACTTTTCTCAATATGAGAATAGCTGAAGGGAATATAAATGTATATGTATATATGTATATATATATGTACATATGTCTATATAGGAGGGCATATGGGCATATGAATACATATGTGAGTATATGTATATATGTGTACAGGTATATATAGACAGAGGGCACAGGACCAATTGAATAGGAAGAGATGATACTTAAAAGGTGAAATTGAGAGGTGAGAGAGGAATATAATGAGAGGATATGGGGAGAGACAGAATGAGGTAGATTATCTCATATAGAAGAGGCAAGGGAAAGCTGTTACAATGGAGGGGAAGAACAGGAAGGCAAAAGGGAATGAGTCAACCTTATTCTCATTGAATTTGGCTTAGGGAGGGAATTACATACACAATAAATAGGGTATCTTGCCCTACAGGAGAGTAGGGGAGAAGGGGATGAGAGGGGGATGATGGAAGGGAGGGCAGGTTGGAGGGGGAGGGAAGTTGGAAGTACATACTTTTGAAAAGGGACAGAGTTGGGGCAGCTAGGTGGCACACTGGCCCTGGAGTCAGGAGAACCTGAGTTCAAACCCAGCCTCAGACACTAAACACAAAACTAGCTGTGTGACCTTGGGCAAGTCATTTAACCCCAATCCTCTACCTTCCCCCCTCCAAAAAGAAAAATAAAATTAAAAAAAATTAATTTAAAAAAAAGAAAAGGGACAGAGTCAAAGTAGAGAATTGAACACGTGGGGGTCAGGATAGGATGGAGGGAAATATAGTCAAGTCTTTCACAATATATTGACTATGGAAATGTTTTGCATAGTTACACATGTACAACCTATATTGAATTGCTTATCTTCCCAGTAAGGGTGGGTGATGAGGGAGGGAGGGAAAGAATCTGGAATTCAAAGTTTTAAAATCAAATGTTTAAAAAAATGTATTATTTTTTTTCAAATGCAACTGAGAAATAAGATATACAGGCACTGGGGTATAGAGATCCATCTTGCCCTACTGGAAAGTCAGAGGAGGTATGGGGCAGGATATAGGAGAGAGCAAATTGGGGGAGGGGGTGTACAGTGGGATCACAGTTTTGAGGTGGTGGGTAGGGGAAAGATGGGGAGAAAATTTGTAACTTAAAATCTTATGGAAATGAATGATGTAAACTAAAAATAAACATACAATTTAATAAAAAAAAATGAGATTGCTTCTAGTAAAAACACAGTAGAGTAATATATATTATCAAAAAAATGAAAGACCAGGATATAAGGAATATAGTAGCCTGCCCAACCCCCTAAATGCAGAAGTCCCTGGGAAATTTAAAAGTTCCTGAATCGCCCTATCAGAATAAGATTAGCAGTGTGGTCCAAAGGCCCTTTTCCCAGCTGGCATGTTTGAATATCAACTAGCCCCTTAGTACAAGTCCCCACCAGTCCTGAACTTTGATCCACACTTGAAGTCTAAGCTCTCTCAGCTCCTGTTCCCAATGCCTGGTCCTGCTTGTCCCAGATAAGAACCCTATTTTCTATACGTTGGGCCCCTAATTCCATTCAGGATCCCAGAGCACTGCCCTGTGTGACTCCATTCTTCTTGATTGCCACTTCACTGTGTGAGTATCTTTCCTCAATAAAGCTTGTTGCCCTTTGTCTGTGGCCTCATCCTTTCTTGCTATATTTTGGGCTTCTTGGCAGTTTCCTCCAGATACTGAACCTCCTAGCCCTACCAAATCTCTTTGGTAGCCACATCTAATTTTCAGGTGTCTGACTTAGAGAACATAATGAATGAGGACTGAATCAGGAACCACTCCAGAACAGAGGCTCCCTCCTTCATCCTAAAGTGACACATATAGTTGACTTTGTATTGGACTTTGTTATTCCAAATCTCTCCAAGTCTCTGTTAAAACACATGATTTGGGTCTGGGAGAGGACAGGAAAGAGAAGAAAAAACAGGATCAAGTTATTCGAAACAATAAAAATGAGAGATCCCTTTAAAAGAAAAATCAGGGTAAGACATATTAAGTGAATCCTTCAAATGGTTAGTGCTACAGGAATTCAGAGAAGAAGTTCATGTGAGCTTGGGAAGTTTGGATATCATAGGAAAGGTATATATAGAGAAAAATATATTTATGTATTTATATAAATTATTAAAATTTGGTCTTGGGGAATTTTTAATCAATGTATTATGATTATTATCATTATCTTCATCACCACCAACATCATCACCATCATCACCTCCCCACTATCACCCCCACTATCATCATTTTCACCACTACAACCATCATTCTCATCATCATCATCATCACCGCCACCACCACCATCATCACCCCCCACTATCATCATTTTCACCACAATAACCAGCATCACCATCATCGTCACCATCACCACCACCACCATCACCATCACCATCACCATCATCATCACCATCATCATCACCACAATCATCACCTTCTCCATCATCACTATCATTATCAGCAGCAGCAGCAGCATCAGTATCAGCATCATCATCTACTAGACCTGGTTGTGATTTTCTTGATATGGGGAACTCAACATGTGGAACAGGGTCTGTAATTTGGAGCCCTGAGAGGTTAAGTCATTTGCCCAGAGTCACAGAGCTAGTGTATTTCAGAGGTACAACTTGAACATCCTGATTCTAAGCTAGGTTCTCTGTTCAGTGTATCATGAGGTCTCTTGGCCTATAAATGCAAATTGTATTCTAAGTATTCACCCCAGTAATAAAGTCCATGAACTTTCATTAGGGTTTCTAGGGTCTACCAGTAACTTCTCCAACTGGTTTTGCTTGCAGCAGCAGGAAAAGAGAAGGTCTCTGCTCTCCTGGTGGCTGATCAGATCAAGAGTTGACATTTTTAAAGCAGCCATCCAAAAATGACCCCCTTGCACTGATACACTTCTCTGAGGAGTCTGGAGGTGACCCTGGGTTCTCTAAAGCTTTACCAGCACACTGGTAGATCCTATCAAACTAGGAAGTTTAGCGTAGATGCTAAAAAGGGACTCCTCCTTCCCAGGTTCCCCACAGCACCTTCTCTGGACCTTTGTCCTCATCACATTTGTCCCCATCACATAAGCATTTGTACCATACTTATGTCATATACCCCTAGCAAGGAATGTGTTGGAGTTGGGTTATTTGAATTCAATATGGTCACCAAACAAACTGTGGACATGTCACCCAAGGACCAACTTGTCCAAGCAAAGGGAAGCTTATCACCAGAAAGCTGACCACCAAAGCATGATTTTTTTTGGGGGGGAGGGCACAGTGATTCAAGAAGACAATTTACTTTCAGAGGAACTGAAATCTTCAATCAGTGGAGGGAGATAGTACATATATATAAGCTAGGTTGTTGTTGTTAATGCTCAGTTGTGTCCAACTCTTCATGTCACCATTTGGGGTTCTCTTAGCAAAGATAATGGAGTGCTTTAGCCATTTTCTTCTCCAGCTTATTTACAGATGAGGTAACTGAGGCAAACAGGATTAAGTGACTTGCCCAGGGTCACACAGCTAGGAAGTGTCTGAGGTCAGATGTGAACTCACGAAGAACATATACATAAAGCACTTTGTAAATCTTACAGGATTATATAAATGCTGACTATGATGACTTCAGAGAACTTTTAAGTCATGTTTTCATTTATATTTGATATCTTAGCATATGTAGATCTCCTGGTCATGCCTTCTTCACAATAAAATAGTCAGATGAATCTTCCCTGTGTTTTCTGGAATTTCTTATATTTGTCATGTCACAGTTCAGTAGAAGTCTCCATTACATTCACACACCACTTGCTCAATAGATATTCATTTTGTTTCTAATATTCTACTTCCACAAAAAGTATTGTTAAGGATATTTCGTTACAAACAAGCTATTTTTTCTTCTTCTGTCTTTGATCTTTTAAATGTGTGTATGTGTGTGTGAATTCAAAGGATATGAATTATTGAGCAATTTCTCTCTCATAATTCCAAATTGTTTGCTAGAATGGTTAGTCCCACGAAGAGTACATTAACATTTCCATCTTCCTAGGGCACACTTCCCCCCTCAAATTATTTCTACTTTTGCCAATTTGTTAACAAATTGTTGCATTAGGAGGTGATGGTGCTCCCTAACTAGAGGGCAGAAGCTGTCTGACCATTTATTGGGTGTTTTAGTAAGAATTCCTTTCAGAGAAGGATTGGACTAGATGGCCTCTGACATCCCTTCTTCTAAATATTCTGTGATTCTGTTATACAAATCCCCGTTTACTGACAACAAAATCAAGTACAGAAAAGGTATATCTAACTTGCCAAAGGTGATACACAACTACTTAGTGTCAAAGTCAAGAAGAAAAGTCAGGTCTCCTGTTCATCATTGTTTTTCTAACATCTCGTGCTGTTGCCTCTCTCAGAGCCCTGGGTTCCATTGAGAGCTGTCTGTCTGTAACTGACACTTTTGGCAGATCACCTTACCTATTTAAGCTTAAATCTCCTTCTCTGTAACATGGAAAAATAATACTTCTACCTAACTCACCAGGAAAATGAATACAGATAATACATTTCATTCCTGTGGCGTTTTACAGGGTTGTTATAGTTTGTCCTTCATTCTTGAAAAAGACCATGACATCTGGGAGGTGATGTCATGACAAGCAAGTAAATTGTATTTAAGTGAGGGAGGGCAGTGCAAAGTCACCAGCCTCACTTTCTCCTCTGGAGCCATCTGGGTCCAGTGGCCAGATATAGATCAGGACTGTGGCTTTTTATGAAGCACATTTAAATAGAGTATTCCATTAGAGCCTTCCACTATGACCCTGTGAAACAGCTAGGGTTGATACTATTGCCCCCATTTTACAGGTGAGGAAATTAAAGCTAAAAGAGTTCTAGGATTTACCTATAGTCACCCAGCTAGTAAGAGGCAAGAAGACTCCAAACTCAGGTCTTTTGACTCAGAGCACTGTTCTTTTTTCCATTTACTATTGTCTCCCTAAACAAAGACGAATCAAAGGAAGTCTGTCTACATAAAATAGAAGTTGATGATTTAGAAGACATTAAAACTGTCTTTAAGGGTCAGGAGCAAATGGGAGAATTAGGGTGAAGCAGAGATGTCATGTGGAATGTTTTATCTAACAAGCTGCTAGTAAAAGCAAATAAAGTGTGGGAGACCAGAATGGCAGCACCTGTTCCAGGGAGGAGTGCAGAGGATGAGACCCAGCCACAACTAACTTCAGAGTGGATGGCAGCCAAAAATCTGGGGAGCCCTTGGCCAAGATGGTGGGCAAGAAAGAATGGGCAAAACTCTGACAGACTTAGCTTCTCTTAGCAATACAATGATTTTAGACAATTCCGAAAGGCTGGTGATGGAAAATGCTGTCTACATCTAGAGAAAGAACTTTTGAGTATGAATACAGATTGAAGCAGACTATTTGTTCTTTTTGTTTGTTTTTTCTCTCTCATGATTTTCCCCTTTTGTTCTAATTCTTCTTCCACAACATGACTAACATGGAAATATATTTAATACGATTGTACAAGTATAGCCTATATTGGATTGCATGCCACCTTGGAGTGGGGTAGGAGAAGGGGGAAATTTTAGAATTCAAGATCTTATAAAAGTGAATGTTGGAAACTAAAAATATTTTTTTTAAAAAAAGAAAGAATGGGCAAGATGCATCTACAAAGAACTCATAGGTGGCTGAGGAAAGGAAGAATGAGGAAAAAAGAAGAAAATAGACACTGATAAAAACAGAGATGTTCTATGAGAACATGAAAAAATGCAAATGCATTTAATTTATATAAAAGAGTGGGGAAAGAAACCAAGCTGGTCAAAAGGGTAAAGCCAGCAGTGGGAAATAGTTCATTTATATTATATTAGTTTATATTATATAGTTTATATTATATTTTTCCAATAGATTCCTTGAGAATAGAAAATACGTTTTTATGCTTTACTTTGAATCTTGCATATCCAATGGATTTATACAGTCAATGATTAACATATAAATGTTTGTTCAATTGAAACAGGAAACAGGAAAAAAAATCAGGGAATTTGACAAATTCCAAATAGAGCTAGGACCAGGACTAGGCAAAGTGGAGAGGTACCTAGGATGTGATGCACTGGGGTAAGCTTTTCTAAATTGCTATCCTTGATTCCAGAAAAATCCTTCTTTTCTTGGCATAGACAGATTTATTTGCTCAATAGAGAAGCAGCATGGTATAGTTGATAGAGCAAGAGACTCAGCACAACCCAGGTTCAAATCTCACCACAGACACTGTCTAGGTAAGTCATCTGGAGACTGGCTTTCAATGGCCTCTGAGGTCCCTTTAAGCTTCAAATATCTGTTTCTATATTAACCAAGCTTCCCATTTTCCATAGTAACACTCAGAGAAGGTAATTGACAAACTTTGCCTGGATCACAAAAATGGCTTGTCCTAGTTCTGGTTTCAATATTAGGAATAATAGTAGTGTTGTTGGAAGAAGTGCACAGCTGTCCAAGGTGATTATTGTAAACTCGTTTGTAGGGGTGAATTCTTGTCTGACTTTAAAAAATAAGTCACTGGTGGCTTTGATGCTTAATAACTTCCTTATTTACTTTCACTGGGTTAAGGCATGATTCTACCTCAATGATAACCATCAGTTCTGTTGGGGTTTTAAGGCTTGTAAAGTTATTATTCGTGACAACCTTATTCTATAGCCAGTATGATTATCATCACTTTATAGGAGGGAAACTGAGGCTAAGAGGTGAAATGATTTGACTACGGTCACAAAGCTAGTAAGTGTCAGGGCTAAGACTCAGTGCAGCACCTTCTCTTCCCCCTCAGTACTCCTAACCTGGCAGTTTATCTGATTAATCACTCATAGTCATCAACTGTAAACCAGTAGAGAACTTTACAGGTTGGGATTAGGAAAAGAGTGTTTGGATTAAGTGATAAATGGGAGGGGTAAAAATCCAAAATACAAGCTACTATCCAGATATTGGAATGCCATAGTAGTTAAAGATGAGGAGGATATGGTACCTGATGTAGGACAGGCTAGGGAAAGTCTTTGGAATCAATCAACCTGGGTTTGAATTCCAACTCTGTAATCTTAGACAAGATTTCACGTCTATTGGCCTCAGGTTTTCCATCTATAAAATGATCAGATTTCTAAGATCCCTTCCAAGCCAATGAATCTGTTCCTTTTGTATATTAGATGCTGATATACAGACAGGGGACCTGACTTATCTATGCTTATACAACACATGAACAGTCACAGAATCTCAGAACTGAAGGAAACCTCAGTGTCCATTGAGTTCCTCCCATACCAGAAAAAAGAATTTCCTCTGCAAAATACCCAGAAAGTAATCATCTGACCTTTGCTTGAAGAAAGGGAATCCAAAGCAACCCTGGTCAGATAATGTCCACTCTCATTGTGAGGGGGCAGTTAGGTGGCAAAGTGGATAAAGTGCAGGGCTTAGAGTCAGGAAGACTCATCTTCCTGAATTCAGATCTGGCCTCAGACAGCTATCATTAGCCATGTGACCCTGGGCAAATCACTTACCCTGCTTGCCTGAGTTTCTCATCTGTAAAATTAGCTGGAGAAGGAAATGGCAAACCACTCCAGTATCTTTACTAAGAAAACCCCAAATGGGGTCACAGGTAAACAACAATAATCTCTCTTCTACAAGACAGACTTTCAAATTCTTGATGACAGCTGTCATGTTTTTGGTGGGTCTTCTCCTCTTTAGGGTAAATACCCCCTTTCCCCTCCACCCTTCCTGCCAATTCCTTCAATCAGACCTCAAGTGTCAGGAACTCAAGGAAGACCATCACCAATCTAGTTGCCTCCCACACCCTGTACTTTTGAAGTCAGTTTGTTCAACTCAAAAGTAAGTTTTTACATTTACCCCTATAAACTTATTATATTAGATTAAAAGCAATGTACACAGGATCAGATGTAGTGGTAGAAGTGATCTTCAAGGTCATCTAGTTCAGGGGTAGGGAACCTGTGGCCTTAAGGTCACATGGGGCCTTCTAGGTCCTTAAGTGCAACTTTTTAGAGTCAGACAAAAGGCCATGCTTAAGGACCTAGAGTGCCACCTGTGGTCTTAAAGCCACAAGTTCCCCACTCTTGATTCTAGTTCAACCATCTCATTTCACAAATGAGGAAACTGAGACCTTGTACAAGGTCATAAAGGTGATAAGTATAAGAACCAGACTTTGAAGCTAGATTGTCTTGCCTATAAATCCAGTGCTATTGGATCCTGGCTCTGCAATCTACTAAATCAAACTGTCCCTCCCAGCTTTGGGTCTTTGGCAGATCAGATAAGGAAACCATTTAGGCCTTTTCGGAGTCACTGATAAAAATGTTGAATAACATAGGACCCAGCACTGATCCCCAGAGCACTCTGCAGAGACCTCCTTCCAAGTTGACATTGAACCATTAAGAGGACTAAGTCTGGCCATTCAACCATTTCCAAATTCATCTAATTGCACCTTAATCTAGTTCACATCTCTCCAACTTTTCCATAAGAATAACACTGTGGTTTCCAAACTATGGGTTATTACAGAAAGTTCTGGGAATCCACATGCAAATCCACAAATACGCAAACATGCAGGCCAAATAAATAATATCTCATACATATATGTTTCATTATTTTCCCAATGCTGCTGTGATTAATAAAATAAAAATTTATTTAAAAGGGTTACTAAATCCAAAACAGCTTTTTGCCGTTATCTATTTTTCTCAATACTAAATAGTAACTAATAGTATCCTACTATTATGTTAGGATGTGATAAACTTTGTTAAGGTCACAAGGAGGACTTATACTCAAAAGGTTGAAAACCACTAGTGGCATAGCCCCTCAACTCCTCATTCTTTATGTTTTGCAATGGCCTTCTGGTTGCCCTCCCTTCCTCAGGCTTCCAATGCTTCCTCCATTCAACTGTTCAAGTCATCTCCCTAAAGTGCAGGCATAACCACATTAACCCATCCCCACCTCTCCTTCACTAAGCTCCAGTGTCTCCAAATTAGGTCTAGGACCAAATATTTTAAAACCTTTACTTGGTTTTTAGAGCCCTTTACAACCCGGCCCTATTCTGCCTTTCCAGATTTTATACACTTTACTCCCCACCCATTTACTTTCTTCCTCCTCACCTCCACCTTGTGGCTTCCTTAAAGATTCAGATCAAATCTGATTTTCCACAGAAGGCCTTCCCCAGTCTACCTCCCATTACCCACCTCCACTGCTAGTGCTGTTCCTCTGAGATTACTTCTGATTTTATATATATATATATGTACATATACATTTATATATATATTTTATATATGTATTTACATATATACACACACACTATATATATCTAGTACTATATATCGTATATATAGTATACATACACATGTATATGTGCACATGTGTATATATATACATGCATATTATATATACATACATATATATATGTAACTATGCTTTTAACTTTCTTTGTATCCCCAGCAGTTAGCACAATGCCTGGCACATAGTAAGTACTTAGTAAAGGAAGCTAATTAGAGCATGAATTCCAAAGATTTGCAGCACAGAAGAAAGGGTTCGTCTACTTATGATGGTGAATCTCAGAGTAACATGAGAGTGGCTCCACTCAGAGGGTGATGAGCCCCCACCAATGTCTATTCCATTGAAACATCTGTGGTCCTTAATAACAGCTCCACTGTGTTAATCTCACGTACTCCAGCTGTGAAGCTGCCCAGTCTGTCGATTGGTTCTTTGCTCTAGCCCTTCAGAGTTTTCATTAAATCCCAGGGCATTTCACAGAGTCCTAAAAGACATGACTCCCCTACCCCTCCTTCCCATATGTCTGGATTAATTGCTTGCAAATGTTGGCACCTATCCGGAAATCTGCTGCCCCAGTCTGGCTCTGTCTATGATTTTATTAAAATTCACTTTGCACACCAGGCCTATGAGATTTACTGCTGGAGCTAATAGGCTGGTTCTCCCCAAGACATAAATCCACTGCCTGTTCAAGGAGGCCTGTGGACATTAAGAGCCCAGTTAATTGTTACCTCAAGTGTTTGGCTTAAGAATGTTCAATTATGCTGCTTAGTGAATTTGTTAGATTCAATAAGGTGGGCAAAGATGCTGGGTTGTTTTTTTTTTTTTTTTTTTATCATGAGGTCCCCTAGATCATGTCAGGGCCTTTACTGCCTGAGACAACTTTGGTCCTGTTCTTGCCCTTTTCAAGGGAAAGAAGCCAGTTTTGTTGGAATCTAGTGCCCTTTGCTTCCAGCTACTAATATGGTTCTGAGATATAGAGATCAAAATCCTCCAAACCTCCCAGTCTAATGCCAACTCTAAAACTATCCTCCATTTTGTCCTCCTTCCAAGTTTTACACATTTTAGCCAATCCAGGCTCCCAAGATAAGGTCTAAACCCTTCAGGCAGGAAATTGGGACACTCCACAATCTGAATCCAGTCATCTTGTAGTAGAAAGAGCCCAGATAAGTCCATCTGTGAGAGTTAATTATGATATAGTGGAAATTTCATTGACCTGCAGTAAAGTCAGACCAGGGACTGTATACCACCTCTAGCATGGGTAAGTAAAAGGTTGTGGTGATTAGAGCTGAAAGAAAGCTTGGGCCCAATCCTTTTATTTTGTTGTTGTTGTCCTTTGCTCTTGAAGAAGAGGTGATGCCATGCCATGCAAGTGAATTAGATTTAAGGGAGGGAGAGCTGTTCCTAGTCACCAGCCTTCTGCTTAGAGAACAGAGGCACAGAGTCTGGCCACTTGTCCAAGGTGCAGAGGTAGTAAGGGGCAAAGTCAAGATTCAAACCCAATTTCTCTGGCTCCAAATCCAGAGCTCTTTCCGTTCCATTAAACCGGACATGTATTAGGCCATGACTGTGGCCAGATACCCCAGGGTTCCTCTGATTTCCTTTGTGGAAGGAGTAGAGTATTATGAGAATTTTTCTCCTCCTACCCTTTCCCCCTTATAAACAAAGAGATTTTGTTGTTGCTTTTGTTGTAAAAACAAGTTGAGTACAATAATTATCTACATATTGAAACATGTCTTATCTTCAAAGTCTCTGAGCATTTTGAAAGGGTAAAGAAAATTGTTTGGTTCTAAATATAAGCTTAAGCTGCAGTCAGACACTGGAAATTTTAAAGTTTGTGTATGTGTGTGTGTGTATATATGTATATGTGTGTATGTATATGTGTGTATGTGTATAATAGGTGCTTCACTGCAAGGAATTATGCAAACACATATGCATTTTCCAATGTGGTTTGGTAGTGTGAATATTACTTAGCTTTTTGCCTGCCTACATGATCTCAGTGATGTGGACAGACCCTTCACCAGTGCAGATAACAGCCCTGGAGAATTTCCTCTTTCTATTCAATCTTTGTTCCTATGGAAGGTTTTTCCATAAAATCCACCCAATATATGGGAAGGAAGCCTTCTTCTGGTTCTTTTCATGTCTCGACTCCCAGTTAATGCTGCTCTTGGTGTGCCCACCTGTGGCCACTCAGTCTTCATATACAATTGCTCTGTCTCTTTTTTTGAATATACATATGATAGAATGACATTTGGCTCCCTCCTTCCTCCCAACCTTCTTACAACTCCCTCTCCATGCCTCTCCTCCCACCCCCATGTACTCTGCCATCCAGTCACTGGTCTCCTTCTTGATCAAGCCACTCCATCTCCTGACTCCCTGCATTTTCACAAATGTGCCTCTATGCCTCCTTATTCAATAAAGCCCAGTGGCTCCCTAGGACCACCAGAATCAAATATAAAATCCTCAAATCCCAATTCCTTCATAACCTGGACCTTCCCAACCTCAGTCTTCTTGTACATTATTCTCCTTCCCCTCCATCCCTTACCTACCTGTACTCTAAGATCTAGTAACACTGGTCTCCTTGCTTGCACGAGACTCTCCACCTCCTGATTCAGTGAATTTTCATTGACTCTCTTCCATGCCCAGAATTCTCTCTCATCTCCACCTGACTTCCCTGGCTTCCTTCAAGACCTAGCTAAAATCCTGCTTTCTGTAGAAAAGAAAGGCTTGTAAGAAGCCTTTGTGGATCCTCCTTAATGCTGACACTTTCTTTCTGCTGCTTATCTCCAATTTATGCTGCATATAGCTTGTGTATATGTGTTTTCTCCCCTGTTCGGTTGTGAGATCCTTGAGAGCAGAAAATGTCTTTGTATTTTTTGTAACCCCAGTGATTAAAATAGTGCCCACATATTACGCATTAAGTAGATGCTTAATAAATCCTTGCTGACTGACTGGCTGACAGAAAGTCAGTGTTGGAAGGGACCATCCAGCCTTCCAACCCAGCCTATAGCCTCCAAAATCAATCCCCACTATAATACACAAAATAGCTTTCCAGACTTTGCTTCAATTTGTACCCAACCCCTAAATGGAACCTACAATAGCCAGATGAAGCCCATCCTACTTTTGGATACCTCTGAAGGTTGCGATGGGTTTTTTTTTTCTGATATCAAACCTAAAATTGCCTCTTTATAAATTCCAGTCCTTGCTTCTAATTTTGCACTCTGGGGCCAAAAAACCAAGTCTAATCCCTCTTCAATCTAAGAGTACCTCAAGTACCTGACAATAGCTATCAAGCTCTCCCTTCTCCAAGGAAGGTCAAGGGTTCTTCATTATTTGTATGTCATGGATGCCTTGGTGATGCCTATAGCCCCTTCTCAGAATAATGCATAAAATGAAATCCATAGATTTATGAAGGAAATAAATTATATTGAAATACAATGATTAAAATATAAAAAAACAAGCCACAGACCCCCTTTTAAAAATTTTATTTATTTTTAAGGACTTCTGCTCTAAGCTAAAGATTACCAGTTCCTTCATGTGATTTTCATAGGACATAGACCCAAGGCCTTTCATCATCTTTGTTGACCTCAGTGTCCCTGAAGATCCATTTCATACTTCTAGTGTGTAAGTCATCTCTATCAGTTATCAATTTGCCGTTGCTTGCTAACACCCTCCATATCTCTTTCCACTGCCCTTTGGGCTATTTGAAAAATGGATTTCTCCAAGGTTGTATCATTCCCAGATTCACATACACAATAGATAGATATAAATGGTTGGATAGATGGATATATAGGTAGATAGATGATAGATAGATAGATAGATAGATAGATAGATAGATAGATAGAGAGACATGGAGAGATAGATGGATGGATGGGTGGACAGATGGTGAGATAGGTAGATAGATAGATAATAGATAGATAGATAGATAGATAGATAGATAGATAGATAGACGGATGGATAGACAGATAGATGGAAAGAGAGATGGATAGACAGACAGACAGACATGATTTCATTGGCATAGAGAATTCCTGGATGAAGAAATTCATTCAATTAATACAGGTTATCACTTTCCCCACAACTTATAGTATTAGAGAGTCATGTAAGAGCACTAAGACATTAAGTGACGTGCCCAAGGTCACACAAGAAATAGACATTAGAAATAGGATTTGAACACAGGTCCTGTGACTCCAAAATTGGTGCTTTTTCAATTTTACCACCAGGGCCTCCTTTTCTGTGCTATTGCTGTCTTAAAGCTCTGTTATGTTACATCTGTGGCCCTGGATCCACACTACATATATATGTCTTTTTGAAAATTCACTGTTTAGCCAGCTAGGATGTCGGTTCACCATGCAGACAGTCCAGCTGTTTAGCTCTGACCTTGGGCTCTGCTGATTTGAGCTACCCTGGTAACCCATCTGTGAATCAGAGCAAATTTCCCCTGTTCTCCTCTCCCTTTAGGATCCTTGAGGTGACCCAGGCAGGGAAGGAGCTAAGCTTTTATCCTCCTATCCACCCACACAGTTTCCCCTTTTGACAGACCTTCTTGTCTTCCTCCTACAGAGCATCTGCTCCTGTAGCTGGCCTGAAGCTCTCAGTTCCTGGAGCCAGGCAGCTTGGCATTCGAGGGCGGAGACAGATTCCTGGAGTTCCTGTCTGATCTGGCGGGGTGGGTCACTGAGGTTGCCCTTCCTGCTGACTTCAGTGAGGGTATGGAAGTGACCTCTGACACCCCTGCAGAGGCTCAAAGGCACAGTGGGATTCATATCAATTTAGCTGAGGGACTGAGTCTCTTCCTCCACTCTTCCTTTCATCATGGAAATCACCCATTGTCTTCCCATCAGCTTGTAACCTCTCCAATCACCTCTCAGGTTTGGACTCATGTGGTCCTCCCTGCCCCAGACCAGACAAGGCAGTATTCAGCCAGGGGGTGTGGTTCCTCACACCCAGCATCTTGGAGATCCCCAACACTGGGGACCCTTAAGACAGACAAGACTGTCCTTTGAATTATTAGACCATGAATAGAGATAGTTCAGGAGAAGCAGAACTATGTAGAGACAGAAAAGATGGCTCAAAAGACTCCTCTCTCAGCAACAAATATGTTCCTAACCAGCCTGCCACAGTCCTTGAAATCCCCCCATGGAGCCCTTCTTTGGGTTAAGACATAATCTCCAGAAGCTTTCTATCAGCCTCTTTAAAATGACATAAACAAATTCTCAGCTCTGCTACTGATTCACTATGTGACCCTAGGAAAGTCACTTCCCCTCTCTAGTTTCCTCATCTATAAAATAAGTAGCTTGGACCAGATGATCTTGATGTTTTCTTCCAGCTCTAAAATCTATTCATTTGTGTCCAGTCATCTGTTAAGACCAGAGGATCATAGATGGAGAGCTGGAACCCAATCCTTTCCTGATATAGATGGAGAAACTGAGACCTGAGGGGGTTAAATAACTTAGAGACAAGATCTAAATCCAGGTCTTCTGATTCTGTAGGCCCTTTTGAGTACATTAGTACTGATTTATTAATTAGATATATTTCTATGAACCCAGAAGAATAGACAGTGGTTTCTGTTTGGCTTTGAGGTTTAGGGCAGGGGAGAGGGATAGGAAGAAAGTTGCTGCTGAAAAGGGGCAGGCTTGCAGGAGTCTGTAGTGGTAGAAACATGAATGACCTTCCCTTTTGATGAGTGTGAATAGAATGTTGACATGATTGTGTATTATACTATAGTGTGGTGTGTCCTTTGATTGTAGAAACCTCTGATATTTCCCCTCCATTCTAGCATGCTGTAATTACACCAGAAATGGCTTGATATTGATCTTGATAAATTCTTAGTCTCATGTCCACCAGAACTCTGGTCCATGTTTGTACCTATTCTCTGTACTCTCACTTTCTAGTCTACATTACATTCATTTGTGTGGATGTCTTGTCTCCTGTCCAGACTGGAAGCTTCACCAAGGGTTGGCGCCATGTTTTATTTAAATTTGTCTCCCAGGCAGAATTAAAGAATTTCAAAATTAGAGGGAACCTCCATTACCATCTGGTCCAAACCATACCTGAAAATGAATCCTTTTGACAGCATACCCAACAAGTGACCATCCAGTGTCTGCTTGAAGACCTTCAGTCAAAGAGGAGAGGACCCCCATTCTCTCTCCAGGCAGCCCATTCCCTTACCAGTTCTAAATCTGTTAGCAAGTTTTTCCTCCTGTCACACCTAAATTTGCCAAGCACAGAGCATTATAGATAGAATGCACCCACTAAAAATGTACAGCATTAATTCTAGCTGAATATTCTAACCAACGGGTAGGGAATCCTACAGCCTCAAGGTCATATGTGGCCCTCTAGGTCCTTCTGCCTTTTGACAGAATCCAAGTTTTACAGAACAAATCCTTTTATCGAAGGGATTTGTTCTGTGGAGTTTGGATTCAGGTTCTCTACTCATCATCTATCCTTTCTCAAATGAAACAAAATCTCCTACAATGCCTCCTACTGGCGTTGGGGTGAGTCTGGACTCTCCAAAACGGTGCTAGTAGGGCTTGAATACCAGGAGGACTTACCAACTTGGAAAAACTTCTAGTAATACTGGTGACAGACTGTGGGTCTGACATCCAAAGATTAACTTAGACAAAAGAGGAAGGGCTCATGGATTGAGGTCTGGCTATAAGAGAATTTTTGTTTGTAGTAGTTAACATTTGTTAACTATTTGTTTCTATTCCGCCATCTTGGCTCCACCCCTATTTGTTAACACTTGTTAACATTTATTTAACACATGTTCTGTGCCATTTGACCCTCACAATGACCCTGGAAGAAAGATGCTATTATTATCCCAATTTTACAGTGGAGGAAACTGAGGTCACTAGGGGTAAGTGACTTGCCCAGGGTCACATAGCTAGTAAGTGTCTAAGGCCATAACTGAACACAGGTCTCTCTGACCCCAGAGCCAGTGCTCTGTCCACTATATCATCTAGCTATCCCCCAAATTAAGAGATAGTATAATGTAAAAAGAGGTGTACTAAAGCTAGGGCTCTTCTTGAAAGCCAATTGTTAAATGTTCATTATAATCATTTACACCCCAGAAATCAACAAATGCTACAAATCAGAGTTTGATTTATCATTTCATTGATTGTCTAAAATGAAGAATGTGACAGGAGAAAATCTCAACAATGTAGATTTAACTTAAAAAGTGGATCCTTCCTACTTTGGGGGAGGAGGGAGCTGATTGTTAAACATTTACCAGCATACCTATGAGTGTCGTATAGTGCGAAGTATACTGGTTTTGGAAACCAGAGAGATCTAGTTTAAACCTAACTCCCATTCTGACTAGTCCTTAGAGGTAAGCTGATTCAGAGACCTAAAAATCCTATGAAATGAGCAGGTAGAATTAGAGGGAGCTACCTTTCATTTTCTACAGCTATATCAGCTGTTGGAATCTTTAGACAGGTAAAAAGGAAATAACCATAGCAGATTTAAAGGCATTTTAAAAACATTTCCCAAACTTTCACATACATTATTTCCCTGGATCCTGGGACAGCAACTCTGTGAAGCAGGTGAGGAAGGCTTTATTTTCCTTATCATTTTAAAGTTAGGAGCACTAAGGTTCAGAGAGGACCCAATGATCCCAGGGCAGCCACTAACTAGCTTCTTAAGCTCAGGGAAATTCACTATTATCCTCTGGGCTTCATTTTCGTCATTTATAAAATAAGTGAGTTAGATTAGGTGATTTTTGTGGTCCCTGTCTCCTCTAGATACTGTGATTTACCTAGTACCATGCCCTAATGGAGTTAGAACCCAGAACTTTTATATTCTAACTTGGCATGGGGCTACCTTGGCTTTCCTGCCGACTCTGTAGGGCATGGATTCCTAGCCTTGTTTGTGTCATGGACCCCTTTGGTAGTCTAGTGAAGCCTATGAGTCTCTTCCCAGAATAATGCTTTTAATTGGGTAAAGTAAAATACATAGGATTGCAAGGGAAATCGGTTAAATTGAAATAAAATCACAAAAATGGCTTTAAAAACCAAGTTTTCCTGGGCTAAGATCCCTTGGCAGAGAAATTCATTGCCATCTATTTGATATCGATATGTCTACCTCTCCCCTTGGAGAGATCTTAGTGACAAACTTGTTTCATATCTGAGAAAATCCCCCCCGCCAAGTAGAATTAGAGGAAAGAATTGTTTTGTTGGTAAAATTTAAGAGAAAAAGGACCATGGTCCCTTTCCACTCAGTCTGAGACCTCTTCAGAATGCCCACTGAATCACCCATCTTAGTGACTGGGTGTTTTCCCCGGCTCACAGGCACCATTTAATAATGACTTAGTGTCTCCAATTCTGGGGAGAACCCTAAGCGCTCACATACTTCATAAAGTAGCTCAGTGTTAATTGTTTTAACACACAAAGGGCATATAATTTGGATCAAAAGGGCGCTCTCTGTGAAGTCTTAATTATGAACCTCAACTTTGTTCCCAGTATCATTCTGTTCTTCGTGTTACAGGCCCCATGTTCTAACACAAACAAGGCCTCCAGTCATTATAACAGGAAATATCATTATTATATCATTGTTTTACCTTTCTAAGTTAAAAGCTTTTAAAAAAAAATAGTTTTTGAATGGGCAGTGTGGCCAAGCCCAGAAGGCAGACGAACCCTTCCAGAGGGTTTATTTAGTAAGGTTCCTACCCTCACAAAAAGTAAGGAAGTTCTGGAAAGATCCCCAATTGTTTTTTTGTTTTTTTAAAGCATCCCAATGATGGTCTTATGAGCCTCCTAAATACAAACAATAAGAGTTTTGAGTGTATGTGCTAGACAGAAGTGCCTGCTAAATGAGCATAAGTGTTTTGTGTTAGTAGAGGCTGAGCTTATGGGGGTGGCGGGGAACTTCTTGGGAGCTGATTCTATCTTCCTGTGGAAGGTAGGGTCTGACCACTGAGAACCTCATTGAGAGGACTGGGGGAAATCTACTGAGCTTAGTAACATCGCTTTGAGGAAGAGAACATGTCCTATTGTCAGTCTTGGCATTGAATGAGAGTGATTTAATGGTCTCTGCTGTTGTAGGTTGAAACCTCTCCTTTGTGCTGGCTAATAAAAGGAAATCTTCAATTAGAGAATCACTGTTTTTGTCCTTGCTTTTTGCTCCAAAGAATAGACGAGAGCCTAGCTGAGCCCATCTGTGTCCTTTAGGGGAAGAAGAGAAAAGACCCGAGGACCTGTGAATAGCAGAGGTACATGGGAGCTATATAAGCTCTCACACCTGTGGTCCTAGAGGACGGTTCTAAAGCCCAAGTTCCTGGTCTCATCTCTGGAAAGGTATAACCGAGGCTGTGGAGAGGGGAACCATATGGTCAAGTGGAGAGAGTTCCCGAGCTTCCCCTACAAGAGGGAAGGCTTTCTAGGCATAATCCCAGAATTTAACCCTCTGTTGAGGAAAGGGGACTTCCTGGGCAGTACTAAGGTACAGTCATCAACAGCAAACTGAAGTTTTAAGATTCGAAAGGGTGCAGCCAGATCACTCAATGGTTAGAGCACAGTATAGGCCCTAGAGTCAGGAAGATCTGAGCAAATTTAGTCTTAAACAATTACTAACTATGTGACTGTGGGCAAGTCACTTAATTCTGATTGCCTCCAAATTAAAAAAAAAGACATTTATATAGTGCTTTAAGATTTTCTTTAAATATATAATCTCATTTGATCTTCCCAATCCTGTGAGATAAGTATTCTCAAATGTAAGTCAAGACATCACTCTCCTAATGTCATTGGTCCTCTTCACGAATGAAGGATGAATTATTATTATTATTGTCCCCATTTTAAAGATGAGGAAACTGAGGTTCAGAGAGACTCCTGGATCCTCAGAGAAGTTAAGTGACCTGCTCATTAAGAGGCAGCTTGTCAGAGTGGATAGGGTGCTAGATTTGGAGTCAGGAACATCTAGGTTCAAATATCACCACTGATAGTTGTATAACTATGAGCAAGTATCATTTCACTTCTCTGAGCCTCAGTTTCCTCATCTGTAAAAATGAGGTGGTTAGGCTCAATGGTGTCCAGATCTGGAGCCCTATGACTAGATGGCCCTTTCTGTTTTAAATCCATGACCCCAAAAATTTGGAGGCAGGATTGAAACCAAGAACTCTCCTGACACCAAGGCCAGACTCCTTACTACCATACTATTCTGCCTCTGCCCTCATAGAGGGAACAGTAGAGTAGGGAAACCAGACATAAGCATGCATAGCTCTAATACACAATATTATAGATAAGTACTTTCAAAAGGTAGAAAATGAAGTGCTTTGTGAGATCCCGAGGAGAAGGGTGGGTTCTGGTCAAAACAGGGGTGGGTGTCAGGGGTTGGGGGACAATCAGGAAAGTTTTCCTGGATGGGTCTCTTGAATTCTTGGTGGGAAATCAAAAGGAAAAGTGGGAGAAAATGGATATTTAGTTATACAGAACAGCATAGACCATGGCTTAAGAACACATGGGACACATTCTGAAAACAAAGACTAGCCCAGTTTAAGTACAATATAGTGTGATGGGGAGTAATACACAATAAAGCAGGAGAGGTAAATGGTGGAAGGCCTGAAAAGCAGGGCAAATTTACTCCATCCAATATATGTTTCTGACTTGATGGGTGCCATAACTATTCTGACCTATTGTGATATTCAATTATCAATTTTTGAAATATGACCTTTAGCACCCATATTTCTATTTAACACTTCCTTCCATTTGCTCTTTTTCTGCCTATGATTCCCTTCCCACACCCCTCCACCTGCCAAGATTCTACTCACCCTTCAAGGCCTCGGCATAGATGCTTCCTCCTTCACGATTTGCTCCACAAAGCAGAATTATCTTGCCAACAATTCCCTTAGCAATTTACTCCAATCTCTTTTGTGGCCTTTCAGCTCAATTCGATCCACATGTGTTAATCATCAGCTATGTGCAGACAACTGTGTTGCTCTGGGAGTGTTAGGAACTTTTATCTACTAAGGACAAATGGGACTATTTTGGTTATAGAGCCTTGTCAATAATAACATTGAGGTTAATGCTCCCACCCAGATTCTCTCTCTTAGAAAATCATAATTGGGCTCATTTTAGCTCCAACCCTAAGGGTGTTTGACTCTATTCCTGCAAACAACCTGAAGTTTCAAATATCATTTAAAGATAGAGCATTTATTTAGAACAGTAATGGACACAGAAGGCCTAGAATCCTAAACTCTTTAGTACAGCAATAGGAAATAGACCTCCCCCTCCAGGCAGCTGTCATTTCTTACCACATCATCCCCAGAATAGTTCAGTCTTCGTGCCTGGAAATTCACTGCATCAACAATGAAGTCTAGCAGCCTGAGCCCAATAGAATTGCTGGTCTCAAGGCCAGCATTCCATAATCTCACTGTTTAATGTCTCTGCTTCCTTATCATTTCATTCTGATCCTCACATCCCCCAGATCAGTTTGGGAGCTCCTGTCCCTCCCTCAGAGGCAGCCCCTACCTTGAACTGTCATTTTTCTGATCCTTTCTTTCCTTTCTTCCTTCTCCCTTCTTCTTCCTCCCAGAACACCTTGCTTGTTTCGGTAGAATGTGTATAAACTCCTTGAAAGCAAGGATTATTTTACGTTATGTTCAGACACAAAACCTAGCACAAACACTGGAACATAGAAGGCACTTTTAATAAGTGCTCGTGGATTGATTTGTTATTGATTAATTTGTTCAGTTTTTTATGGTTTTGGGGGGAGGCTTTTGAGCATGTTTTCAGTTCACAGAATTATGGGAATTTGATTTTTTTCTTTAATAGTAGCACCATGTCTGCTAGAGCACATGCAGTCAGTCAAGAAACTGAAGAGAAGGAAAAAAAGCTTTGCTAACTACAGGTTAATCTGGTAAATGCATGCTAGTAAAATTTAGGTAAAACAGAATGCCTGACAAGAATAGAGTTTAGATGGGGCAGCTAGGCAGTGCAGTGAATAGAGCACCACCTTGGAGTCAGGAGGACCTGAGTTCAAATTTGACCACAGATACTTAACACTTACTAGCTATGTGATCTTAGACAAGTCACTTAACCCCAATTGCCCTGCCTTTTCCCCTCCAAAAAGTGGAGAGAGAGAGAGAGAGAGAGAGAGAGAGAGAGAGAGAGAGAGAGAGAGAGAGAGGAAGAAAGGAAGAAAGAAAAGAAAAAGAATGGAGTTTATAGACTAATTTTTAAAAATTCACTTATGTAGCATTCTAAGGTTTACTTACAAAACTCTTTCCTCACAACAACCTTGCAAGACAGCTAGTGCAAGTATTATTATGTTTATTTTGAAGATGAGGAAACTGAGGCTCAAAAAGTTAAGTAACTTGCCCAAGGTCCCACAGCTAGTATATCTGAGAACTAGCCCTAAATTCAGGGCTCTTTCTATTTCAGTATACCATATTTAAGACTTACTGTCTGCCTAGGATTAGATTTTTCCATGCACTTTTCAGCCGCTCCATGGTATAGAGGCTATGGATGGCAGGTATCTGTCCTTTTTTATCTTTGGATCTCCCAGAGACAGTGCTCTCTCTGTGCCAAGTAATTCACTAAATCTTGGTTTGAGAATAAATGTTGAATGAGAAGCAACAAATGAATGAATGAGCCATCTTGTTCTCCAATTTAACTTCTAACAGGTCTTATCTATAAAACAAGATCTCAAGTCTTATCTTGTTAACAAGATCTATAAGGATAAACACTATGTAATATAGATTTTTATTAATGCATTCCCCACAGTTAGCACAAGGCAAAGCCAACGGTAGCAGTTCCATAAATATGATAAATGAGAGTCCATTTATTTGCAGTTTAGTGCAGTGACAAAGTACCCTGGGCTTAGAATAAGAGGACATGGGTTTAAATACAGGCTCTGTTAATTATTAGCCTTGTTACCTTTGACACGTCAAAGGCTTCAGGTTTCAGGTTCCTCCTCTGTAAAACAAGGTGATTCAGTTAGATGATGTCTAAGGTCTTTTCCAGTTTTAGTATCCTATGATTCCTTTTCATCTGACAATTTTCTATAATTTTCCCCCCAATGCATTTATATTTTCTTGTATCGAGAGCTATTGTCCTGTATTACAAATGGGAAAATAGAAATATAGAAAAGAAACGAACTGAACACCAGGGACTTCTAATCAATGACACCACCGTTCAGGAATGAAATGGCATCTGGGTTGGTTCGTTGTTTGCCATCTGCCAAACAATTTGCATTTTCCAAAAATCTTTCCATTGCTATGGATTGACATCTCCTATAAAAGTAGTGAAAGACATGATCCACTGTTTGGATTTTCCAGCAGTTGAGAACAGTGATCAATGACTCATCTTCCATTTACTGCATTCGTCAATGGCCCAGGAAGCCAAGCTTACAGGCCAGGTGTCCAGCCCAGTCCAGATCTCTGTCTTGAATGTGAATGATTGTTCTGCCTCCAGGAAAACCAATACAGGCAAACCCTGGCATTTCGCTTCCAATTAAGATATCTGAGGCTGTGCTATTCAGAAGCACCAACTCTAGAAATATATATATATATATATATATATATATATATATATAATTTAAATGAGATTCTATGATTCTGAGTCATGTTAATATTTTAAAATTTTCTTATTTGTTCTTCATTTTGTATTTACTTACAATATATCTGTAAAATAAGTGTATTTTATATATTTATATATACATTTTATATATATTTTTGTGTAAGGCAATTAAACCAATATTTACTAAGTATCTACTATGTGTAGAGGATGGTGCTGGGCATCGCAGGAGAGAAAAGGTTTAGATAAGATGGGGCTCTCGCCCTCATGGAGCTTATAGTCTACCCGGAAATAATACTAGGGAATAAGAAACAAACATTTTTGTTCTTTGGTCGTTTCAGTCATGTCTGACTCTTTGTGATCCCATTTGGGGTTTTCTTGCAAAGATACTAGAAAGCTTTGCCATTTTCTTCCACAGCTCCTTTTCAAATGAGGAGATGGAGGCAAAGGACAGTAAGAATTCATCTAATAAAAAGAGGATAGTCATGTGAGTAAAAATGGTAGTCTGAAGCCTCAAGGAATGAATATAATTGGCAAGGAAGAGAACACAGCAGACAGAAAAGAGGGGGAAGGACAGGTGCTTGGGAAACACCCACATCTTGAGGTGAATGAGAAGAATCTAAGAAGTCTGCCAAGGGGGCAGAGAAAAAGCAACTAGAGATGGAGGAAGAGAACCAAGTCAGTGTGATGTGGAGGGTGAGGACTGGGGGAAAACAGAATTGTAGATTTTACAGATGAGGAAACCTAGGCAGACCGAGGTTAAGTGACTTACCCAAGGTTCCACACCTAGTGAGTTTCACACTCGGGTTTTCTTAATTCCGACGTTGTTTAGTCATTTCAGTCATGTCCAATTCTTCATGACTCCATTTGGGGTTTTCTTAGCAAAGACACTGGAGTGGTTTGCCATTTCCTTCTCTAGTTCATTTTGCAGATAAGGAAACCAAAGATAACTCGGTTAGGTGACTTGCTCAGGGTGACACAGCTAGTGTCTGAAGCCAGATTTTAACTCCAGTCTTCATGCTTTATCCACTACACCACCTAACCACCTAGGAAATAAAGTGAAATGAGGTATATGGAACTTATAAGAGGAATAGAACATAGAATGGCTGAACTAAAAGGAAATAGATAATATACAATCAACTATTTAATTTTACTAAGGCTGAGAAAGGGGAAAGGAGACTTGCTTAAGGTCACTTGACTAATAAGAAATAGAACTGGGATTATACTCAGGACACCCAAGCTAATGCTCTTTCCACCGGATCACACTGCCTCAGGGAAGAGATTGATACCAGCCTGCTGTACCTTCAACAGAGGAGAGGACAGCAATCCGAACAGGAGCCAGCAAATTTCCTTTATACAATTTCATTGATCACCAATAATCATTTATTAAGTTCAATGTGCACAGAAACCTATGCTGATGTCTGTAGGAGATAAATTTATGGAAGACATAGTCAGAGATGGGGAACCTGTAGCCTCAAGGCCACATGTGACCTTCTATGTCCTCAAGTGAGTCCGAACTTCACAGAACAAATTCTACAAAGGCTGCGGGTTCCCCACCCCTGAGTAATAGATGATCTTATAACCATAGATTTGGAGCTGAAAGGGACATTAGGGGTCTTCTGGTTTTATCTCCTCTTCTCTTTACAGGTGAGAAACTGAAGCCCAAAGGGACAGAGTATGTTGCTCAAGACCACATAGGGAATAATGGATTTGAACTCAGATCCTCTGACACCAAAACCAATGTTCTTTCTGTTATATGGTACTGCTTCCCTCAGGGAATTTCCAGTCCAATAATTTAAACTTGAGTTCTAGTCTTGGTTTGCCAATACAAGATAGGTGACTCTTGCACTAACCTCTCTACTTCTCTGGTTTTAAGTTTCACCATAATACCAGCAATAATACACGATAATACAATAATACCAGCAGGAAAAGAAGGAGATTCCACATAAAATAACAACAGAAAGTATAAAATATTTGGGAGTCTACTTGTCAGCATACATGTAGGAACTATATGGACATAACTATAAAATACCCTTTATACAAATAAAGGCAGATCTAAATAATTGGAGTAATGTTCATTGTTCATGGGTAGACCAAGACAATATAAAAAAATGACAATACTACATAGGTTCATTTACTTATTAAATGTCATACCAACCAAACCACAAAAGGATCATCTTATAGAACTAGAAAATATAGCAACAAAATTATTTGGGGGAACAAAAGTTCTAGAACCTCAAGGGAAAAAAGGAAGGGATCAAATCTCAAACTATAAAGTTGTAATAATCAATTTGGTACTAGTTGAGAAATAGTGAGGTTGATTAGTGGTATTGATTAAACACATAATATACAGAAGCACAGTAACTTAGTGTTTGATAAACCCAAAGATCCCAGCTACTAGGGTAAGAACTCAATATGTAACAAAAACTGTTGGGAAAATTGGAAAGCAGCCTGGTAAAAACTAGGTATAGATCAAACATCTTGTGTCATATGCCAAGAGAAGCTCCAAATGAGTACATAATTTAAACATAAAGGTAATATTACAAAAGAAAATGCCTGACAGATCTATTGATTGGGGAATAGTTCACAACCAAATAAGAGATACTAAAGATCAAAGGAGGCAAAATGGACAGCTTTGTTTATATAAAAGTTATATAAAATTTAGAAGGTCTTACACAAACAAAACCAACTCAGCTAAAATTAGAAAAGAAGCAGGCAAATAGAGAAAATATTTACAGCAAGTTTCTCTGATAAATGTCTTACTTCTAAGATATATGGGGAACTGATTCAAATTTATTAGAAAATTCAGTCCTTAAATGATAAAAAATATAAACATGCAGAGAGATGATGAGGTCAGAGTACAGAATGAGATATATTTTTTGACATAGTAGGGGAATTTGTTTTGCTTAATTATATATATTTGTTTATATATGTTTGTAACAGGTTTTGTTTCTCTTTCTCAAATAATGGGGGAATGAGCTGAGAGGGAGAGAATGAAAAAATTTAATTTGAAAAATAAAATGAAGCAAACAATAAAATAAAATAAAGGCAAGGAAACTGTCCCCAAGACATGACTGCCCCAAGGAGCTAAGCCTCAAGATATTTTGTTATTAATAAAGTGGTTTCTAGCTGTATTGATACACTGTCCTGGTCACATAAGGGTATTAAAAAGGCCCAAATTTGGGAGTAACTATTCTCTGCCCCACTAGTCAGATCATTTTCATTATGGAAGTGATGGGTACCATGTCTACTAAAGCCAAGGGCTTTGCCCTTGTGGGATATCTTCTCTAGGCTTTGGCTAAATAACCCCCTTTTTGTTTATTGTTTTAACAAAATGAATTTAACAAAATGTAAAATGAAAATTTAATTAGATTTTTCCAAGGCCTCTTCCAACTCTAACATTCCATATTCTAATGCCCCTTGCAGTTCTGACCTGTGTTATGAGATCATTTATGTAAAGTCCTTTGCAGACCTTAAAGTATTATTATCAATGCTATCATTTATCATCATGTTCTAAGATCCCTTCTCTTTCTGACATTTGGTGTTCTGAAATTCCTACCAGCTCTGATTCTATGTGCTATGTTCTAGGATGTGCCTGGTTATTTATAGGAAGCTAGATACATGCCCATTAGCTAGTTTGGCTGCAGGAACAATCTCCCCTCTACATGACCCCTGGGAATGGTTTTGTAGTTTGGACAGGCAAGCTTAATGTACCTGAAATGGAGAGAACTAGGCAGTCTAGTCCCAGCTTTTCAACAAGAGATAGGTGAAGAAAATGACTAGTTTACCCTCCTCCATGTTTAGATTTTGCAGGTAAGCCTCAAGTCTGAGCTACTTAGATGTAGCACACCAAACTTTCATAGACAGATGGATGCTTTCCAGGGTGCCAGGCCAACAATTCATCAAATCTTCCCCTCTCCTCCCCCTCTACAGGTCCTGCTATTGCCAAGTGCTCAGTGAGTTGATCACTGACATACGCATTGGAACAGACAAGCAATCCTGGGGTATTGCATGAATAGATATAGTTTTGGCTTTGCACTTATTTGGGGTAAAAGGAAATACATTAAAGTGATTCTTTGGAACCATTTGTGCTATATGTGGGATAATGTAGCATGGAGGACAGTCACTGAGGAATAATTGGATCAGGGCTCTTTGACTACAAAATTATGACTGTCTCAAGGATTATGGTAAAAACAACCTCCAGTGGTTTATCACTAGCGTGGAGGAGATGCTCAGTTCTTGAAGCAAAGGCTGGTAGAATACAGTTTCTGGTAGATGAAATAGAAAGAAGACTGACTGAGAGTCTGGGGAATCTGAATTTGAATCCTACTTCTGACACTAGCTGTGTTACAACAGATAAATCTTTTAACCTTAAGGAACTTTAGGGTTTTTTTTAATCTGTAAAATGGGGATAAAAGTGCCTGCCTAATAAGGTTGCTATGAGAACTGAGATTATTTGTGTAAAATGTTTTTCATTATCTAAATATCATGTTAAGCTATATGTTATTATCAACCTAAATGTACACAACAATCTCCTATCCAGATCTTGAGGTTGCTAGCACATTCTTTCCCTTTGCCAACTTCTTGGGGACTCAGAGTGATGCCAACTCAGATAGCAGATGTGTACAGAGCTTATACAGCCAGTGGAGATTGCCTCCAGATGCAGGATTCTCAATCACTTCCAACTCCAGAGACACTTTCCATAGCCCACCCCTCCCATGCCTGCCCTCCTTCAGAGCCACTTTAATGTCTAGTTCTGAGATCTCCCATACTACACTGACTGAATCCACTCTGACCACTAGCTCAGGAGATCCACACCTGACCCCAATGGTATTCACATTGCTGCCCGAACCTTCCAGGACACCTGGACTAAGCTATCCCAGGATACACCCAGGGACCCATTAATTCATAAAGACACATGTGCACTAACTTGCTACTCACACTGGCAAGCATATCTACTCACAGATCATGCCAAAGGCATGCCCTGCTTGAGGTCCACACACTCATGAAACCCCACACTTTCATGATAAATAGGCTCCCAATGCCCATATTCTTTCACTCAATGTCTGGAGAGCTGTCTTAAGCAGACATTTCCCTGGGCACACTTTCAGGACAAGTTCCCGATTCTTTTCTTGTTGTAACACTTCTGCTATAACACTTGTTTTAAAAGCATGGATTAGTTCCAACCCAACTGATATATTAAGGAACATTTTGAGCATAACCCCGCTTGCTCATACTGGATTTCTTTCATGACAAACTGCAGAGAACACAGTAAACAATAACCCACAAGCTTCAACCCTTCTGAGCCCACTTCTACAAGCAAACTTCAGGACTTTGTCAAAGCAAAGTGCCATATTTATTGTATTGTCTTCTGGTGTGGGAGGAGTAGTGGGCAGAGACAGGTTTGGCTGCACCCAACAATAAACCCTACCTCCCCCACCAAGCCAATTTGCATGAGATTTTGTCATCCCAGAGGAACCAAGGTGCACAGAGCAGCATGGGCAAATCTAACTTGCATGAGACTTTTCCCCAGGGGAAAGACTTTGTCATTCCGGTAGGAACCAATGCATGGCAGAGCAACAGAGGCAACCTAATGATCCGAAGGCACCTCAGCCAGCTCAGGTTGTATGGGGACAACTCAACAATCCAAGAGCACGGTAGGCAACCCAAGGTCTTCCAGGTGGATAACTCGAGGATAATCCATAACACATTGGATGATCCAAGGGTGTGGTAGACAATCCAAAAGTGCCAGGACAATCCAAGATCACTATTGTAGCATTTATGTGTTTCTTAACCATTTTAAGTGTGTAAAACTATGCTAACTTTTCCCCCCTTGGTATTTGCACAGCACAGTGCACTTTGGGAATACATATATCTCAAGTTTTAGCAGCAATGATGGTAGTTGGGGAGAGGAGGAAGAGGAAAAATTCTCATGCCAAAGCCTACCATTTCTCTTTCAGCTCCTCTCATGTCAGCAGCTCCTCAGTTCTAATATTGTGATAAATGTTAAGTCCCTCATTTGGGGGATTAGGCCTGGATTTGGAGTCAGAAGACCTAAGTCTGAACCGAGTTCTACTATGATCTCTCTAGGTGACTTTGGCAAAGTCACTCATCCTCTCTGACCCTCTGCTGCTAAAATTCTCTTTCCTTTGAGATTCTACAGGAAGGTAGCCATCAAATTCATGAGAAATGCCTTGAGATTATCACTATACAGCAGTGATGAGGAAATTGGGGTCTAAATAATATGAAAATAGGTTTCTGTAGCATTTGCACCACTCCCAGGGGACAGATTCAATTTTTTTAGGTATTACTCTTCCCCAGAAATTCCAAGGCACTTACTTGTACTAAAGGTTAATAGAAGTCCAGAAGAATTCCCTCCAGGCTCCCTCTGAAGTCTCATCCAACTCTTTTGGAATTTTCAGATCTATCCAGGAAGCTAGTCTAATTGGTGGGTTGTCATATGAGGCTAAGGGTCCTTCAAGCCAGAAAAGCAATAGCGCCTAGGGACCAGGAACTCTTTTAAACAGACTTCAGATTGTCCCTTTTGACACTTACTACCTGTGGGACTTTGAGTAATTCATTAACCTTCCTCCACCTTAATGGTCACATCTGCAAAACGAACAAGTTTTATTAGACCACCTCTGAAATCCAGCTCTCCTTCTGTGATCCTCTGGATAGGAGGGCATGTACCTGATTTGTTTTGATAGATTGTTCTCCTAACCAGTGTTCAAAACAATGGGAAAGATAAAGCTTGTGTTTATACAATCTGAAAAATAAATTAAGCTTTCCCATCAACCTACCTACCCCCTCCACACACACACACACACACACACACACACACACACACACACACACACACACACACACACACACATTCTCTCTAGGTCTGTCACAACCCAAAAGAGCATCAAAGAAGGGCCTCACAGCAGCTGCATGGAATGTCTATGGTTTGGATTTTTTTAAACCCTTTTTATTATTTACCAACTCTCTATTCTCTTAGAACTTGAGAATAACTGTGGATATTCTCCAAATCATTAATTAAGCCTTACTTAATTAAGCCCCTCGAATGGTGACACATAATGGGTGCCATCTATTGATGTTACTTAATTCTTTTCAGTTCTGGAAGATGGTGACTTTGAGGCCAGGGCTCCATTAAGCTCTCCCCTGAGCCTGCTGTTCCAGGACAATGCCCCTTGGTTTTCTATGCCAGCTTTCACACAAACTGGATCCCAAGGGGCTCCGTATGGGGGGACCTACACAGCCATGAAGAAAAAATGCAAACAGCAGAAGGAGCCATCAACCCAGACAGCTAGTTAGCATTTACACAGCACTTAACACCCCAGTCCCCAACTCTTCAGCTATTACTCTGGCTGGTGGCCAGACTCATCCAAGTTCCAAATTTAGGCCCTGGGAGTTAGAGGCTTTGGGAGGTGACTAACTTTGGCAGCTAAAGTCCCTAACTAAGGACTGGGTAGAACATACATGTATGTCTCTGCTGGGAAGTCAGGGCCTTGGTTGCTATACTTCTGATTTTGTGAGTAACCCTAGAAGAGTCCCTTGACTTACCTAATAGAAGTTCAGCATATTCGAGCTAAAAGGACACCTTAGACATCTCACCCATAGCCCTTATTTTATAGAGACAGAAACTAAGACCTGACTCGGCAAAGTAGCATATAAGGGGGAGAAGCAATATTCATATCCAGATCTTTTGTCTCTAAGCCCAATGAACTTTGTATAAAATCATGGTAATGACTTACATTTCTATAGTGGTTTACCAAGTGGTTCCCACATAACCAACTGCATAAAGCAGAGAGTCCCATTTTACAGTTGGAGAATGTGAATAAGATTCAGAGAGTTGAAAAGACTTGCTCACACAAGTAGTAAGCAAGAGAGTTGGAACTGAAGGCCAGCTGGTGAAGTGTGGGAGGACCCTGTCCCATGCTCTATATCCCAGGACCTTGTCCATAGCAAACATTCAATGACCTTTGCTGAATTCAGCAACACAGAAATAGATACTTAATAAGCATGTCCTGGATGGCTCATGTTCATTTAAGAAATGTCCACTGCGCATCTGCTATAAGCTTTAAGATACAAGAGGTTAAAAAATAACAGAAATAAATGTTTACCAGGTGCCCACAGAGACAAATCAGGGCAATGTTTAGAGAAGCTGCCTTGTTATAAGAAAGACTTGGGTTCCAGGCTTGTTCTTTTGCTTTTGTTCTTTTATTAATTTTAAACTTAAATACAAAATGAGAAAAGGGAGGAAGACATTTTCATGTACACAGAACACAAGAGAGGATACAATATAAAATAATAAATTTTTATTTCAAACTGTTTACTTTTTAAAATAAAAACCTATGTAATAAAAATAATATAATAAAAATAATAAAAAACCTATGTAATAAACACATTGTTTTCAAAGTTATCCATCTTTTCTGCACTTCCTTCTGAGTTTTCTTTTGTTCTCTGCTGTGTACTTTTTATTTTATTTTTTCTCCCTCCCTACCCACCCTACCCTAGAGAAGGCCACAATTGAACACAAATGTGTGTGTGTATATATATATACACACATATACATATATACACATATATACATATATATCCATATCCTATACACACAGATACATATATGTAAGATCAATCTATACACATTTCTATTTGTTAGTTCTTTCTCTGGAGATGGATAGCATCTTCCTTCATAGATCTAAGTCTTTCCATGTTTTTCTATCAAGCAACTCATCATTTCTCATATCATAGAAGTATTCCATCACAATCATATACCACAACTTGTTTATTCCCCAAATGAAAGACATTTGTCATTTTAGCCAATCTGAGAGGTGTAAGATGATAGCTCGGCTGTTTTAATTTGCATTTCTCTGATCAATAATGATTTAGAGCATTTTTTTCACATGCTCATATATAGTTCTGATTTCTTCATTGAAAAAGTGCCTGTTGCAATGGGGTCCATCTTGCCCTACAAGAAAGTAAGGAGGAAGGGCGTAAGGGGAGCAATGGGGGGATATATGAGAGGGCAGACTGGGGGAGAAGGAGTAATCAGTATATTTTTCATCTTGGGGTGGGGGGTAGGGGAGAGATGGGGAGAAAATTTGGAACTCAAAATCTTGTGGAAATCAATGTTGAAAACTAAAAATAATATAAATAAATAAATAAATATGAGATAAATAAATTCTGGGGGTGGGGGGGAGTGCCTGTCCATATCCTTTGACCATTTACCAATTTGGAGTATGGCTTATATATGGATAAATTGGACAAAGATCTTTATATATTTGAGAAATGATGCTTTTATCTGACAGATTGTCTCTGAAAAGTTTTTTTTTTTCCCACAATTTTGTGCTTTCCTTCTAATCTTGGCAAAATTGGTTTTATTTGTACAAGAATTTTTTACACCTCACAATACTCTTCATCTCTTGTTTCTTCATTGGTTATTTTCCTACCCATGAGCCTGATGGGTCACATGATCCGTGTTCTTCAGATTTTTTTGTGATATTTCCCTCTATTAGTCCTGTTCTTTGATATAATCAAAGTGTTTCCCTCCTCAAGTCCCTTAATCTCTCCGGCAATTCTGTGAGATTATAAATAGTAGAACAGTCGTTGATTTGTATTGGAAGAGGGATAGTACCATTAGGAGTTCCCTCTCCCCAGTGAAATCACATTTGGACCTCTGAAAAAGCATGCACTATGCTAGAGGCAGCTGGTGATACACTAGGGACACAATGCTGGGTCTGGAGAGAGGAAGCTTGAATTCAAATATGGTTTCAGACACTAGCTCAGTGACCCTGAGTAAGTCACTTAACCTCTGTCTGCCTCAATTTCCTCAAGTGTTAAATGAGAATAAAACATAGCACCTACCTTACAGGGCCTCTGTGAGAATCAAATAAGATATATGTTTGAAAAGACACTTAGCACAGTGTCTGAAACATAGTAGGCTCTATATGAAGCATATTCTCTTCTCTTCCCTTGCTAGCCTGGGGGTACGGAAGTGAAGATCCATAAGACCCCATTAACAGACTGAATATCTGCACACATGCTTACTCCAAAGCCTATATAAAGCCCTCTTCTCTCCTGTTCCCCAGCTACCGGGGGGATCTAAAAACCAAGATCCACCAGACTCAATTACTTGGCTAGCAAGTAGTAATAACTTATACTAACAATAAAAATAAGAATTTATTAAGCACCTACTATGTGCCATGCTCTGTGATAACTGCTGAGTACACACACACACACACACACACACACACACACACTCAGTCGTTGCCCTCGAAGAGCTTGTAGTCTAATGGAGGAGACAACATGTAAATAATTATATACAAATGAGGTCCTCTCTGACTCCAAGACCATTGCTTACCCTCTTATACCAGAGACACCCAGGCAGAAGACTTATTAGCTGTGCAAACAGAGACAAGCTACTTTTAATGTCATCACCACCATCCTTCCTGTATAAAGGGTTCAGGCAAATACCTCGCCCCTCCGGCCTCTCCCGGACAAAACATAAATTCTATTTTTTCCCAAGACTAACCTTATATCAGTAAAGTGACATTTCAGGAATGGATCACACAATCTAATGAATCTTTGAATTAGAAAGAACCTCAGAGAGCATCAAGTCCAACTCATAGGTGAGGAGAGATCCAATTTTTACTTGAAGATTTCTAGGCAGGAGTTTGAGGAAATTCATTCCATTTGTGGAGAACTCAGATTTTGGGAAATTTTCCCTTGCATCAAGCCTGAATTTTTCCTATCTTCAACCCATTTTTCTGAGTTTTGTCCTCTGGGGAACTACAAAACAAGGGTAATCATTCTTCCACATGACAGCCCTTCAAACTCTTGAAGATAGTTATTATGGCCCTGTGGGGTCTTCTCTTCTCCAGGCTAAACATTCTCAGTTTCTTCATTTGATCCCATGATCTCAAGACCCTTCACTATCTGGTTACCCTTTGCCGAATATTCTAGCTTATCACTATCCTTTCTAAAATGTGGCATCTCTCCAGGCAGACAAGATGTCCAGCCACTCTCTGTGTGGCTGTGGTTTTGCCTCTATCTCTTGGTCTCTGTGACTGGGTTTTATCGAGTATCCATCTTCTAAAGGAGCCCAGGGGCTAGGTCAGGTTGTGATAGAGTTACTAGGCCAATAGATTAGTGTAATGTTGTAGATAATGTTTATTGAGATTTTAGCAAAGCACTTAGCAAACTCTCTGGGGCTATGCCTGTGGAAAAGACAGGTTTGTGGGCTGGATGACTGATTACAGTTAAGTGGATTTGGAACTAGTGGAATGATTGCACCTATTCACAGGGACACTTCAAAGAATTACATGTATTTACGGGTCTGATTCAGACAGTTGGAGAGAAAGACAGAGAGAGGAAGAGGCAGAGAGAGAGAGACAGACAGACAGAGAGACAAAGAGACAGAGAGAGACAGACACAGAGAGAAAGAGACAGAGACAAAGACAGAGACAGAGAGTGGATTGATAAGAGCTATGATGAGAATAGATGGAGAGTAGAGAAAATAGACATGCCCAACCTTGTTCAAATTTGGACAGAGGCCAATAGGTCATACTCCCAAAAGGGCAGAGGGATTGGCATAGTAGAGAACTGTGTGTACTAACGGGGAATAAAGTGTGCCTATATCTATGCTGGTATTATGAATCATGTAGACAAATAGTGCTAAATTCAAATAGAAATGGGGGGCCACTAAGCCGTAGATAAGGATCCCTCTATGTCCCATACTGACTTAGAAATGCACGTGTATAGATATTTACTTTTATTAACACACCAACACATTAAAATCAGATAAAAATTATATCTTCATTTAGTTAGGGTCACACTGGCAGGGGGGGTGAGTGGGCCATATGTAGCCTATGGGCCTTGTGTTTGACACCTCTGAGATAAATTATGTAAGTTAAAGTAGAACCTACTCCAGGCAGTTTTGTTTACCTCCCTCTGGAAAGGGGAAAAGGATTTTGCTGACAATTGAAAGGCTTTAATGTCTATTCTGGATTCTCTGTCTGATTAATAAAACTCTTTCTATATTTGGGGTCTTGTTAGCCTGAGTTCTTGCAGGGGAGCCACAGACCTCTTCAAGGAGAGACAAATCACATTTTAATATCCTACAGAAAAACGTGTGGTATCATGAGCCAAAGAGATTTTTTTTTTTTTGGTGAAGCCTCCACTTCCAAGATTATACTCAGGCCCAGGCTCCAGGGCTAGTGTCCAATTAGCATACAGGGTATATACACTTTACCTCTCTGGTTCTCTTTAATTGGTTAATGTATGGGCAGGTTTTTAGGAAATCTTTTGAGACACTGACCAAGTCAGAGGATAATTTCGTAAGATGACAACTACCTATATATTTATTTGTTTTGCATGATTGTGTTTGTTACATACAAGGTGGGGGCTAGAAGAAGCTGATAGTTTTTATTTTAAAAGAGAGGCTTCATTAAAAAAAAATTATGAGCCTCTGGTGTCGGAACTTTTTAAGGAGCCTGGGAGGGACAACTGTCAGCTTGGGAGACTTGAATCTTGCTATATAATGCAAATATAAGAGTCTACAGCCCCTTCTCAGGTGAACTACCTTGGACTCGGTATTTGAATGAGTTCAGAAAACTTCTAAGGTAGAGAACCAAAGCATCCCACTCCACTTTTGGCCTATTCTAATCCACAGTTATTACTGAAATAGATTCCAAATCTTCCACTCTGCATATTATTATAGAACCTAACAGAATAATCCAGTGTTTCTTCCTAGACTAAAGATGTAAGAATCGGGATTTAAAATTCCCCCTCCCCTTAACTACTAGTTTCAGGGCTTTGCACACAGTAAGCATTTAATAGGTGTTTGAAAGATGAGAGGGAGTGGAGAGAAGAGAAGCGCACACAAGGATCCGGACACTCAGCCTAGCTAAGGCATTATGAAACCAGGAGCAATGCCGGAGGCGCTGGGCCACAGTCCAGCTTCAAGACGCATTTCAAGCTATCCAGCTGTGATGCTGACTTTCTCAAAATCATCACTCCCTCTCTAGAACATCTGATCAGTAGGAGTCTCAGGAGTCAGTGGCTAGATGGATTGTCCTTTCTTTTCTCCCTGGGAGGAACAGATCGGGCTTTGGGAGTCATCTGAATAAACTGTGATTACATCTTCATTTGTCCCTAATGGGATTACCACGGAGGATGAAAAAGACTTCAGACCCAAGGACAGGCTAAAACGGGTGTAAATTACCCAAGGGCTTGGGGAGGAAAATCCCCTGGGCTACTCAGAACCCCTGCACAGGTTGCTCAGTGGGTAGACCTGGAGGCAAGCTTCTTGAATAGCCCAGATCAGCTGACCACTCCCTGCTGGGGGCGGTGGCCCCATTTCTCTGTACACAGGTTCAATGAACTGGAAAATATAATTATGGAAATCCAAGGGAACAGTGTGTTTTCTGACTCCAGCTAACAAGCGGAGGCCTTCTGAGCTAATTGATTTTTATCTCTGGCTACAGAAGATGTCATAAATTGAGCTGGGTGAATGATGATGAAGAGACAGAGATGAAGGCAGTTGGGAGAAGGGAGAAGGAAGAACGGTAAGGCGAGAGTCACTCTCCATGGTGAGAGAGATAATCTTTTTTTCATTAACGAAGCAAGGCACTCTCCCACATATCAAGTATTCCCTGTGGGCAATGAGCCTTTAGTGAATACGAGTGGCTAGAGTTGAGAGGAAAGAAAAAAATTGAGGAAATTTGTCCTCATTAGATAAATTGTTTCATCTTCTTGGTCCTCACCTTCCTCTTCTGTAAAGGGAAGAGAATAGAACACATCTTCTGAAATCCTGGCCATGTCTAACACTTTGTGATTCCGTGATATCATTTCATATCTTTGGGATCCCCATTTCATAATCTGGAAAAACGACGGCTCTGAATTAAATCATCCCTAAGCCTCTTCCAGCTCTTTCTGGCCTAGTTCAGTATGAAAACATACTGTGGCAGCCGAGCTGGAATGCTTTTGCCCAATGTTCCTAGGGTCTTTGTGACCCATTGGATTCACACAAACCAATGCAAGAGGTTCTAAGGATGCAGTTCTTACTGAAATCGAGCACTTTGAGGGAATTCTCTCTCCTCTGTGTAAGAGAAGGGCCAGGGAGGGCCTCAGAAAATATGTTCTTAGCTACACAAGCACTAGCAGATTCTGCATTCTGCTTCCCCATTGCCTTGGCAATTGTTGCTAGTCCTGGCAGACCCTCAGATTCTCCAGTTAGCCTAGGAACAAAAGAAATCTCGACCAGGAGCCTCTAGGCTTTCTATTTTAAAAGTGTTGTATTTTGTTTTCTTGTTAAAGGGGGGGGGGTATAGCCTAGTGAATAGAAGGGGCCTTGGATTGAGGAAGACCTAGGGTCAAGCTGCACCTCTAAAAGAATCTAATTATATGACCCTGGGCAAGTCCCTTAATTTCTTGGCACTCTAGGCAACTTCTCAACACTATAAGTTACAGAGAAAGTGCCTACTTGTATTAGTAGAGGGAATTCCCTCATCTGGGAGTTTCCTATATCAATGAAATCACAGGTCCAATTCCTCTGCCTTTTGTTTGTGTTTTTTTTTAATTAACATACTACCCACCTGTGTAGAACTCATCCTTGTAACAAAGAAAAACAACTGAGGAAAACAGATCAATACCACAACTATGTTAGACAGTATATGAGGAACTCTGTATCCATAGCCTCCCACCATTTTAACATGAATAAGGAAATACACACCCCAATTTGTCCCAGAGTTGGGACTAGTGGAACAGATCCTACAATTATACATGCAATGCACACCAATGTTTTGTAGATGTCCTGCCAGTACATTAAATTCAACATGTCCCAACCAGAACTTACGATCTTTGCTTCTAAACATGTTCCTTCCTTTTACTCTGAAGTTTTGCCCTACCAGCATTACCATTCACCCAGTCTCCCATTCTCAAATCCTTGATGGCATCGCTGATCTACTCATGTCCAATACTCTGGCATGAAAGCCACCCAGAATTCTAGAATTGTCCCCTTTTGGAGCATCAGTGATGGGGCTCTTCATAAAATTTTTCTTTGACTTCCTCAGGGTTCATCATGGTGGGAGCATATGCACTGATGATGGTGGCATGGTGCTTTCCTGCAAGTGGTAACCTAGTTGTCATAACCCTTTAGTTCTCTCCTTTGGCAAGGCATACAAGTTTTGTGACTGGATACCAAAACCTATGCCAGCTTCATGGTACTCCCCATTACTACAGTCACTCTAGAAAAACATGTATCAAGCTCCACCTTCAGTAAGCTGAGGGTGTGCCCCTCCCAACTTGATTTTTCTTCTTTTTTCTAATTAAAGGGGCCATCCCTTGACTCACTTTTTAGAGACATATTCATTGAATGGGTGTTTCCTCACTCTAAATGAGTACCTGAAAAGGCCTTAGCCTAAAAGTGCCCTGGTTTTCCATTGCATCCTGGGTCATCTCCAGTCATCCTGAGGAATATCAGGACACTGGACCCAGATGTCTCTGGAGGAGAAAATGAGGCTGGTCACCTTGCACAGCCCTCCCTCACTCAAATCAAAATCAACTGTAAGTCATGTCATTCCCTGATGCCACGGTCTTCTTTGAAAATAAGGGACAAGCACAGTCCGTTTCTCTTAGCCTTGTTTTACTCAGGGCTGCTATTTGTATATAGCACTTGCTGAGTTATCTTGCAACAAGAGCTGTTCATCTTTCAGGTCTACTGGATTTCCTGCTGTCCATAAGCCTGTGCCCATGTACAATAATAAGTGAAATCATCTTCACAAAAGTTTTTGTACATGTTTTTGTGTTTTGACCACAGGGGGAGATCCCCAGCTTCTGCGGTCAGCAGGTCAGGGCTAGGTGAAATGGACAATCTTAGGGCACCTTTTCCAGCTGCCTCATGTTAGGAGGTGAGCAGTGCAGTCCTTAGAAGTCTGCTCATGCCCCCAGGGGTCTGCTGCAGTCCAGTGAGAAGGTGACTCCATGGCCGGGGCCACCTGTCACTTTGTCACTAACCCATCACCACAGGACTTTGAGGTAAGTAAAACAGCAATGTAGTAAAATAATAAACAATAAAATAGTTGAATAGTAAAATTATAAAATTATGGGAGAGAAAATAGTGAAATAATAAAACAGTAAAATGGGATGGCGATGCCTTTTGAGCAGAGTACAAATTGGATTTAGGTGAGGCAGAGTTGCAGGAAGTCAATCAGGCTCACTCTCTCTTCCAGAGTCATTGGAGCCCAGTGACAAGACAAAGTCAAGACCACTAGTGATGGCTCTGGATGCAGCGTCTCTGGTGTCGGACCAAGCTCTAAGCCTCCACAGCGCCTGCTTCCACCACCTTCGTTGCCCATTGAAACAAAATATTCATGTCTGCCCATTCCTCCGGGGAAGTCTTCACCTTCTTGGGGTAGACAGTCCCCCAGCTCAGTGTGAAGCAGCTCAGTTACCCACAGTCTGGCTTAGCGCATCTGCCAAGGCAGTTTCCTGGGGGTGTGGTCACTGCCTGTGCTGCCCCAGCTTCTTGGAGCCACAGGTGAGAGTTGGGTGAGTTGGGTGGACACCATGGATGGATGAGTAGCCCTAAAAAGGGCTTGGCAGCTCTCACCCCAGGGGTGCCGGTCCTCCCTGGGCACCCCATACACTCCAACTCCTCCATACTATTGCAACAACAGCAACTCTCTTCTCATTCTGTTTATTCTTTAAAATTACTATCAGACTTAATTTTCACCATGGTCTTTGTCACTCCTCTGATCAAAATTCCACCATGGTATCGATTACCTACCACATGAAATGCATACTTCATTCTAGAATCAGTGGCTGCCCTCCCTTTCCCAGTTTTATATCAGGCCATTCTCTCTCATATTTTCTACAGCAGTGGCATCGAACTGAAATTAAATTGGGAGCCACTAATCCATACATAAAGAGCCCTGCAGGTCACATATTGACTTAGTTTTAAAATGCATCATTATCTATATTTTATGTATTTTTGTTTATTTTGTTAAATATTTCTCAATTCCATTTCACCCTGGTTTGCGTTGTACTCAGGAGTGTTGTGGGCCTCATGTGGAACCTCAGTGGCACATCTGAGACCTTTGTCCTACAGTATTCATCCTTACGTCCAACCACAGGCCCTCCTTCCTCTCAGTCTTTGCAGGCAGCTATTTCAGCCTGGAAAGGTAAAGCAACAAATATCTATTAAGTACTTTTACATGCATGGCACTGTGCCAAGTGCCAAGGATACAAAGAGAGGCAAAGTGAAAGCCAATCCCTGACCTCTAGAAGTTTATATTTTAATGAGGGAAGAAAATATGCAAATGAAAGCTGTAAAGTGAGGGGGATGAAGGTACCCAGTAATAGAGGCATGGGGCTGATGGCAGGATGATCAGAAGCACAACAGGGAGAAGAATGAAAGTTGGGCAGCCTGGGCAGCTCCCCAGAACGAAGGCCCCAGGAGAAACTCACAGGTGGGAGAAATGAAAAAGAGGCAGGCACAGTCAGCGTGGACAGCAACTTTCCTCCTTTCTCTCCAATCTTCTGAACGTTGACCCATTCTTTAAACACCCAGTCAAATGGCATCTCCTTGGGGGAAGCCTTTCCTGATTGCCTTTGCTTCATAAAGACTTCACCTGCCTGGACCTCATTTAGCACTTTGCTTGGCCCTCTCCTAGGTCTTTATCACATATTGCTTGGTATTCGAGTTATTTCTATATATGTCATATCTCCATACTACTCTTAAGTTCCATGAGGGCTCAGACCACATCTGATCTCTGCCAGTATTTTTCCCCATTGCCTCACCCAATTGTATACAGGGAGTAGGTGCTTAATTGTTGAAATTGAATAGAATTGGATGAGCCTACAAGTGTAGTGGACTGGGTAGGGACCTTAGAGTCAGAAAGATCTGGGTTCACATTCCACCCTAGACCTTTATTATATGTGTGACCCTGGACCAATCATGTGACTGCTCTATGCCTCAGTTTCCCCACTTGTAAAATGAGACCATTAGGCTCTAAGATTCCTTCTAGCCACAGATCCTATGAATGAGTTTACTCTCAGGTGAAGGGGACTCCTCAATGGCTCCTGAATAGCGGAGATAACAGAGCAATCCTTGTAACAGAGATTCCCTTAAGAAAATCAATCAGTCAACAATGATTTATTAAATGTCTACTGTGGGTCAGGAATGTGAAGCAGCATGTGGCCTGGTGTATAGACAGTTAGTCTTAGAGACTGGAAGACTGAGTTTCAGTCCTGCTGCCTCTGCTTCAGGGTCACACACTGTGCAACTCTGGGCAAGTGTCTTTCTGGTCTGGACATACTGAGTTTAAGATATCTATTGGACATCCATTTCAAGATGTCTGGGGGCAGTTGGATGTGCAAGATTGTTGTTCAGCAGAGAGGTTGGGGCAAGAAAGGCAGAAGTGAGAATCATCAGCATAGAGATGGTCATTAAATCCATGGGAACTGGAACTCTCTCATGGTTTGGAGCCTAGACATTGCTGAGAAGAGTCAACCTGTACTGGGAGGGAGATTTCTTCCCACCAGTGAATTCAGTAGGTCGTGTCCCTATTCCCATGTTCCAGGCACTGTACTATGAACTACAGGTATAAACACCAAGTATAAAACTCTATGCCTGCCATAAATGTCCACCACATGCCTACCAACCTTTGGCAAATCACCCCCTTGACTCAATCGAGGCTAAGTAAAGGATGACTTAGGATGACTCCTAGGCCACAAACCTGTGTGGCTAGGAGGATGGTGGCATTCTCCATAGGAATAAAAAGGAGAAATAGAATGAGTTCAATTTTGGAAATATATTTGATGTCCAGTCTCCAACTGGAGATGCCAAGGAAAAAGTTTGTGTTACAGGACAAAAGTCCATGAGACACATAAAGGCTGAATCTATAGGTTTGAGAATCATTTGCACAGATATGCCAGTTTTAACCAATGGAAACTACTAAGTTCACCAGGAGGGAGAGTGTAGACAGAAGAGGAAGACAAGCCAGGCCTGCATGACAACCAATAGTGACAGAACACGTCACCTTATTTGTCTCGGCTTCATTTTCCTCAATCTGTAAACAAGGGAGTTGAGTTAGGATACATGGTTAAAAGAGGCCTTTCAAACTCACTTGAAACAACCTTTTACAGATAAAGAGACTGAGCCTTACAGAGGGGATGGGGCTTGTCCAAAGTCACACAGCAAAGGAGTATCAGGACCAGAACTGAAAGACAGGTCTCCTGATCTCAGATCCAGTTTCATTCTGTATTCCAAATTCTTAGTGACCTTCCAGCTCTGAAATTCTACATGCTAAGTACTCACTATGACAGGCATCCATTTTCACTGGCATTTCACTCCTGATTTTTATCACCAGTCTCTATGAACAGCAAAAATATCTGTAAGTATTTCCATGTGAATGTCCTATAACATATTTATTTTTTCTAAAAGCCCAATATATTACCACTGAAATCAACCATGTCCACTACCCATCAGTTGGGAAATGGCTGAACGAATCAAGGTATGTGAACATAATGGAATATTATTGCCTCATAAGAAATGATGAAGGGTATGGATTCAGAGAAGCCTGGGCAGATTTATGTGAATTGATATAGAGTGAAGGAGGTAAAATAGGGGAAAACAATGTATACGATATCTACATTCATGTAAAAGAGTTGAGATTTCTGATCAATACAGTGATTAGTCATGACTCCAGAAGACTGATGATGAAATAGAATTTCCATGTCTTAGCAAAGAAGTGGTAGACCATAGGCACAGAGTGAGCATGATTTTAGACACAGTCAATTTGTGGTTTTGTTTTCACTGACAATACTTTTTTGTTACAAGGGAAGGCATTTTGGAATGTGAGAGAACCTTAAAACAGATTGATGGAAAGTAATAATAATGAAAAAAAGAGAGAAAAAACAGTGAAACACATAAAAAAAAACCAGAAAATTCATACAGGGACTGAGACAAAAAGAAGCATTGGTATTACTATTAAATTTAACATATACTTTTTTTTAAAAAGTTATATATAATAGAGATTCATAAGTGTACATATACCTATATATTATGTATACATTTATTTTTATATTTAAAGCTATATCTACAAGAAAACAGAAATTAGGATACCTTGAAAATGTGAAAGTTGTAGAGGATAATGAACACTGTAGATTGATAAATCCAGCCTGATTGTTGACAAAAGGTTTGGATTTCCAATCGTCAAGTACCCCCAAAAGCACATATCCCATATCCATTAAGATACCACAAAACCCCAGAGCATTCACCAGTATTTGGCCCCTACATGCAGCAGCACATTATCAGCTAAGGCTGTCCAGTGTCATGGGGAAAAAAAAGAAATGGTCTCAGAGTCTGGAGATCTGAATTCAAATTCTGACTCAAATGTTCACTAGTTTTATGGCTTCAGTTTCCTCATCTATAAAATAAAAATAATTTTCAATGTATTCTACCAACCTCCCAGAGTAGTTGTGAATATAGTAATTTGTAAATCCTAAATAATTATATAAATAGAGTTATTGTTACTAAAGCCATCAGGCTAGACAGGGTTGTGTTTAGAGGGTTCATATAAATTTGGGGGGGTGGGGGAAAAGCAAGGTAATTGGGGTTAAGTGACTTGCCCAAGGTCACACAGCTTGTAAGCTGTCAAGTGTCTGAGGCTGGATTTGAACTCAGGTCCTCCTGACTCCAGGGCCAGTGCTCTATTCACTGCACCACTAGCTATTCCATGGGTTCATATAAGATTGCTACAGCCAGGTGGAGCCCAAAAGAACCAGGTGGAAATATAAAAAAAAAAAAAACAGAAAACAAACATGTGTCTCTTATTTTGGGGATCAACTTCAGGGTGATTGGGTAATTATGGTCTTTTATTAGTTACTTCAGACAATTTAGAACATCTCCAATTATAGCAGAATGAAGGCGAAGTCACTGGATTAGTTAGCTCAAAAAAGCAATTAAACACACTTCACACCTGTTACTGATTAATATTTGGCATGTTCCCTAGGTACTAATCCTGTGTTGGGTTTAAACACTTAAAATGAAATCCTATTCTTGCTTTTTGTGTCCCCTTTTTGCAAACAATAAGGGAAAAAATGAACTGCAACAGTTGAAACCAGGAAAAATTAGCATTCTGTCTAAACAGTAACATGTGCACATAGGATGTCAGAGGCAGAAGAGGACGTGGAAAATGTGTGACTCAGCATTTTGAGTAGGCAGTTTGGACAACAGCATCAGTAAAAAGAAAAAAAAATAGCATGATTTAACTATGTGTGGCATCACTGCAGAATAGTGAATGAGGCCAGGTCTTCCCTAAGGAACGCTGCACTCTCTCCATTGGTACCTATAGCTTACATCCAAGTTTGTATACTAGTTTCCAATCTACTAGTGCATTTATTTAACAGAAAGCTATTCTCTTCATCATCACAGTGGTGTTGGTTAAGCTGGGCACAATGATACATTTGGCTTCGGCTCACTTTTTGGTTCTAGGAATATATGCATATATGTATAGTATACACATACGTGTATATATAAACATACATGTATGCATAAACAGACACATACATATGCACCAATCATAGTGATGAAGTCACAACTCTCCCCTCTGCTAGACACTGGTGATACAAGACAAAAAGGAAACAATAAAACCATCCTGTCTTACGATGAAACGAATGACTTTAAAGACACAGGTAGGAAGAGTACTGGGACAGTACAGAGGGAAAAAACAAAAAGCCCGCTTCTAGTCCTGGCTTTACCACCAACAGAGTCACGTGACCCTGGGAAAGCATTTGACTTTTTGAGCCTCAGTGTTCTCATTTGTAAAATGGGATCACACTGTCTCATTTCTAAATTCCCTTTTAATTTTGAAATTTTATGGCTTTTTTTTTTCTTTTTGAAGGGGCAGTTGGGATTAAGTGACTTGCTCAAGGTCACATGGCTAGTTAGTGTTAAGTGTCTGAGGCCGGATTTGAACTCAGGTCCTCCTGACTCTGGGGCTGGTACTCTATTCACTGTGCCACCTAGCCACCCATATGGCTTTCAAATTAAAGTTGTTACCCCTCCCAGGGGTACCTACATTTTTAACTTCGTCTTTTAATATAAATTGAAGATTTTATGAAGAAGAGTTTTAGATACATTTTGGGAGGCACATTTTAAAAATATTTTGCTAGTAGACAGCCAAGGACTACATCTGGCCTGACTCAGTTCACAGAGAGGTCATTCAGTACATTGGGAGTTCCTTGGAGGCAAGAATTGACTTTGACTTTCTTTGTTAACTCCAGAACTTGGCACAGTCCTGCTACATAGTAGGCAGTTAATAAATGTTCATTGATTGGACAAGTTTCAGTGAATCTTACTGAGATATATGGGAGCAGGCGCCCACACAGAATGTATATACATAACAGGCATTCAGTAAGTGTTTGTTGAGTAAATTTTGCCAAGATAAAGGAGGTGGTATCTCAGAAATGCTTTGAAATCTCTGGAAGATTTAATTGCCTGTAAAGTAAAATGATTCTATGATTCTTCGAGAACATACCAGGCAGGTAACAGTCATCTGGCAATAACAAGAATGACCTCAGAGAAGCAAGAATGCAAGGTTTCCATTTTATAGGTAAGGAGAGGGGGAGTAGACTAGATGAACCTTTAAGGTCACCTCTAACTTTGCTGGGTCTTGAACTTCTTGTATAATGGAAAGAAGTCTGACTCTAGAGTGAAAGATCTGAGTTTAAATCCTGGCTTGGCTACTTATCACCTGTATTCACTCAGACAAGTGACTTTGCCTGTCCAGACCTCCATTTCCTCTTCTGTAAAATGAGAAGATTGAATGTTCTCTAAGGCCCTTTCTATCTCTAAATCCTATGAGCCCCCATCAGCGGAATTATTTAACCAGAGACTAGATGGCCATTCACAAAGGAAAGTCACACAAATAACAAGTAGCAAAGCAAGGATCCCCCTGACTGTCTTTCCACCATACTATATAGCCATTGAATGTTATAAAGAGTTTCAAAATTTTACAAAGGGATAAGCTAGCTACTCTTTCCCTAAAGGCTCTCCTAACTCTTATGACTGGATTAATGGAGTTCCTTAGATGACCCTAGGCCAGGCCTGTACAATACATGGCCCACTTGTAGTCAATCAAAGGATTTTGGGCAGCCTGCAAAAAATATAGAGGATATTAAAAAAAAGTGAAGATATAACTAGTGCTTTGTCCATGCCCCACTTAACCTATCTTCCACTAGTCACTGTTGTGACCATCATATAACTGGAAGGGTAGGTTCCACTGTGCACACTCTCCTGTTTGTCACATGACCCGTGGCAGACAGCCATCATCAGCATGTCTCTAGTGACTAGATTATCTGTGGTCTGAAGAAGTTTAGCCTCTTTTAGTGTTGGCCCCTACCTACTGCCAAATTGTGCAAATCTGCCATAGACTTTGGAGAAAAATGACTAATTTACAAGAACCCTAAAATGCTTTAATTCCCTTTTCTATACATACTTTTGAAAAAAACTCACAAAAATACAAACAAATAAATTAGAAACAATACTAAAGACATCCTTTCACATTTACCACAAAAATGAATCCATGATTAAAACTGAAACTCAGCCCGAAATTTACTTAATTTCTACTTAGGTAGTGATTTGATACCCTTTAAAAGACTGTAAAAAAATATAGGAGATTTTAAGCCTCAGTAAGCAGCAGAACTGAGAAGGGTGAATTAGGAATGGTCTTTCATTCTTAACTTGATTTCCTGGCTTTTATGGACTTAACATTGGTCTAACAACATTTTTTTTCCAAGCGTATGACTAGACTTTCAGTTCTGTTGGAAACCAATAGAAGCGTTTGTTATCTTTAAAAGAAATGTAAGTGGACAGGGGTTTTAGTGCCTCACTGAGGAGTTGAAGGAGTCCTGAATCTTGTGTTAAGAGCAGAGATGAAAGTACAGATCTGAGCACTGAACTGTTAGCAAATAATAGAAAGGACTTTTTGTTGGAAAAATTCCTTGACTTTTTTTGTTTTAAGTTGTAACAAATCTGACAGAAGGAAGGTAAGAGAAAAAGGTACTTAAATTCAAGACAGAGGTATAAATACACAAAACAGACAGAAGGAAAGAAGGATGGAGAAATCAAGAATGAACAAGGAGGAATGTGAAAGGATGAAGAAAGAATGAGAAGGGAGAGAGAGGAAGAAAAGAGGGAAGAGAAACAAGAGGAAAGTAGAGGAAAACAGGAGAGAGGGGAGAGAAAGAAATCCAGAGGAAATGAAGAAAGGAAAGAGGAGAGGAAGAGGGAGAGAGAGAGAGAGAGAGAGAGAGAGAGAGAGAGAGAGAGAGAGAGAGAGAGAGAGAGAGAGAATTTTTA